>JASANE010002212.1:0-18549 GCA_030248225.1 Trileptium ribeirensis
CAAAGAATTTGATTGATAAAGTTTTTCCATGCGGCAGGAATAATCTAAACTAGTGGGTAAGACCGGGATTTTTTCCTAAAAACCACGGCTAATGTAGAAAAATATCTGCAATAATCCACCGAAAATCCGCTAATGTTTATCTTAAGCAATATATGATTTATGTTTGTTTGTTTTGAAATACGATCCTAACTAAAATACAAACATACGCAAGTCCGGCTGTGTTCAACGCTGTATTCTGGCGTTTTTTCATATACTGCCGACTGTAGCTTGGTTGCAGTGATTTTTGTCAATGTACTGCTAGTGGAATGGCTCGAGTAAACGTTTCGGCATAGCTATGAGAGTTTCCCGTGTTTTTTGGATACATTATATTAAGTTTTCCTCTGTTTACTACCAATGATTAGTAGCCGTGAGCAGCACAAAATAGTTGCCATCATTGTTGTATGGTGTTAGGTCTTCGTTACTGTATGGTGCTAGATGTAAGACCGTGCGCACATTAATCCCAAGAATAAAAATTGAACGTAAACTGTCGAACAAGTCACGTTTTCGGCACACGACGATAAGTAGACGACAGTGTGGGACCCAGGGTTGTCATGGGAATTGATTTTCAATTCCCATCCCATCCCATTCTCACGAGAATTCCCATAGGAATTCCCATGGGAATTCCCACGAGTCCTTTTATAGCCAATCCTTTGAAACATTGCTGCGAAGTGTTTGTAAGAGCTCTTAGCAACCATAGTACTATTGTGCAGTTCTCAGATATACACCAGGGACAGCAATAAACATTCAATCCATAGTCCATTTTTTGTGCACTCTAAATTATAGGAGATATCAGTGCTACGTGCTGGATATGGTATGGATTTTATCGACTCATCAATCTTTATTAGATAAAACAAAAGGCTAACCTCATATTTACGGCGTGAATGAGGTAAAAAAGCTAAACTGAGTGTTCAGTTAATCGAAACCACAAGACGCTGATGTCTCTGAACAGCTGTTCAGTCCTCGTAGTCCAGCAAAACAGGCAAAGTGTGGTGCTAAAACAATGTTGGAAAAAGAAATTGCATTGTTTGAACACTCGCGGCATCCATTTCAAGACCCGAGAGGGTATTGGAAAGAAGCGACGCAACTACCAACATTGCAAGCTTGTGCTAAAATGCTTCTTTCTGTTCTGGTGTCATCAGCATACATTGAGCGCGTTTTCGGAGAAGCAGGAATGGTTCTATCAAAGCTCAGGAAGAAGACTCGGCCGCAAGTTCTGCAGGCCATGTTATACGTGAAGTACAACAAAAAACTCGAGCACCTGATCAAAGACTTTGAAATATCCTCAGACGAGGTCAAGAATTACTTGAGCGCTACGCGTAGCAGTGATGTCGAGAGTGGGGACGATGAGTAGTAACAAACTAAATCTACTGACAGAACTAGCGTACGTTGGGAATACATTGCCATGAGAAACGTTAGTATCATGGCATGGCTGTTTTCTGCAAGGGTCACTTCGGCTTCTAGTAACGTGGTTCCCCAAGAGATATGTTTGTATCTTTGGGACATGTTGCCATGAGATATGTTAGTATCATGGCTGCTTTTCTCAAGGCAAAAGTTCGTACCTTGAGTGAAGTATTAGAAATGGAGAAACGTTTGTACCCATTAAGCCAGCATCTGTACGGAAACTAGAGAATCCTGTTAGTATCTGGCGGCAGATGTCTGGACCCGTGGCTGGCTGTCATCCTGGCTATCGGGCGCGTCCCCTATGGCGATGAGGATGTTGAGCAATGCTTGTCCGCAGCAAATGCACCATGCTCAGCAGTGAACTTGATTCACCGTGGACCAACGTTGACAAAGAATTTGCACTTGCGTGAATTGTCTGCTGCCTGCGTAATAATTTTTAATCGGTTCCAAATATTCCCACGTGGGAGTTGAATTCCCATGGAATTCAAAATAATTCCCATCCCATCCCATTCCAATTCCCATGGGAATTCCCATAGGAATTCCCATTCCCATGACCACCCTGGGGACACCATCGACCGTCCGCTCTGCTTCTACGAAATTATATTTAATGCCCAGCGCTATCAAAGCGTGCTATAACAGGACACAAAGTATTGCCTATGGTGGCTGCCTTATGGTAGTTTAGTGATTATGGTTGCGGTATCGTTGGTAATTCATATGTGTCGTACTGTCGAATACGCTAAGCTCACCATGCTAAAACAACGGTCTTAGCACAACGTATGGGTCTACAGAGTAGGTGCTCTTCGGTGTTATTACAAATGATGTTAAAATTCTGTACATTTTTCTCATGTATATACCTTTCTAGATTTTGTACTCACCGTATCCGATGATGTGGTTATTTTTCGGTTTACCCTGCGAGATTCTCTGGAGATACCGGATACTTCTCACATCATATCTTGTGGGCAGTAAATATCAAGTCGTCAATACACAATGCATTTACCGCAAGAGTAGAAGCCGCTGGGTACTACCGTTCCTCCAACAATCTCGGTGTCGTTGTCACCCCACTATGAAAGCTTTGGAGGATGACCGACGCTCGCCAGAAAACTTTAAGCCGAAAACCAACCATTTGATCTGATAAAGGAAAGTATATGAGCACTACCGAGTGTCATTCTCATCTACAAATTTTTATGATCAACTCATGCTTAAAGCTTAGCCGACAACAGTATCGCGGCTTAAGGGTTGAGTTAACAGTTATTCTCTGGCGTGACGCATAGCAAATGTTGCACTTTGATTTTTTGCCATTTTTGTTCACGGATTTTCAGTCCGAGCAGTGTTGAACATAATGTTGCAACTTCATCATGCTGCTCAACTATTTCGAAATGTTACTCGCAGGAGCGTTGGCACGGAGGTCCTTTTCATATTAGTCCCCTCTCCAGTTTAGAACATCAAGAAAATTTCATTGAACATGCTATCGCCAGGTCACATATCAAGTTGACTACCACAACGCAAAAACTCGTCTCTCTGCAGTTGAAATTTTCAGGCGACGGCCCTTGTTACTTGGCTTCTAAATGTTCCAAACAAAGCGTGAAGTGTCGCGGATGATACTGAGAGTTTGGTTAAAATATAACGTACTACTCAATCATCGCCTGGCTTGTGAATTGTACTTTCCGCTTGGCTTGTGAATTGTACCTTCATAGTGTTGCATCACAAGTTTAAACTTTCATACTGAATCTATTTACCTACTTGAAATGCCCTCAACCATTTAGAGCTATTCCAGTGTGCAACAGACATTGCACAATTACGAGCACTTCTTCGAGCACTTTCAGCTCTAAAAGAATATTTCTTAATCCACGGCGTATTTCATCTCTTACACTGTCTATATTTTGGTCGAATAAACGTTCTTCTGCACTGTCCTCAAACAAACCGTGGAGTTGTGAAATCGGATTATCAGACTGGCCACGACACACCAGCTAACGGCTGTCGAAAGTCTCGTTTAACCTGTTATTCACAGCTGTGGATCCTGTTCATCCATGGAAAACATTTTTCAGGAGTTCTCGAAAGTGAAGAACTCCGTGCTAGATATTTTGGCTTAACTGGGCTTCGTACCGCTGGCCGCTGCAGTATCATGGAAGCATAATGTTGCAATGATATTACACGATTAGATCCGTGCGCGAAGTTTGGCTCCAGGCACATTAGCGAGGCGGTCAATCGTTTACATAATACTGTTCTCTCCATAGTATTTATGTTTTTGTTTAGTTCACATGACTGTTGAGCTTAAATAAATGTAGATCTTCGCATCAGATCACACAATATCGGTTAGCTAAGCACCAGCATTCAGTGTGTCTATTATACGAATATAAAGGCAGTGTTTACAGTATGGACCAACATGGATCATAAAAGTTTCAGCTTTTTAGGAATAGGCTAGTTGCGGCTAGTAATATTAATTCCTGCCAACTAGATTAGTGACTTGCGTCGTTCACATTATAATGTCCCCGCTGTTTGGAACTTTTGTCCCCTGTGGTCGCGACCTTACCATACAGATAGTCAAAGTGACTCCCATGCTGTAAATCAATTGCCGAAGGTGTACGACACATTCCTAGCTACTACATTATTTCTTTACAGTGTTTCACACACCCTTAGCTATTTGGCGCGAATTAACTGTAACGGATACCTTCTGTAGCTAATGTGGTGTATTAGTCAGTCGTGATGTGTTGTTTTATTAAATAGTTATATTTGTATCAAGATCACTTGCATGTTGATGAAATAATGCCACACAGTTAATAACACTGCAGTAAAACATGGTGTGCTTTGTCGAGAAGTAGCAATACTCCTTGCTAGACACCGTTGAAAAAATTTATAAAAACATTGGGGTATCTAAGACACTCTGTTGTCGACAGTGTGACTGACACTTTGTGATGAGCATATGTTCTAAACGTTGGGGACATTATAACGTGAACGCCACATGAATCGGACATTATTGGACTGGTCTTACGGACTGCAACATCTCCAACACTGTATTCCGTTCATATAATGCAAGAGCGTCTACGCGGTAGAAGGTCAGCAGCTGTTCTAGTGACGGCAAAGCGTTAAGTAGAGACTAGAATAGCTTTGCGTCCGTCGGCTCTGCATGACGTACATTTCAGCCACTGACTAACCCCCAGTGGCGGTACATCATATGGTTAGATAATAGAACTGTTTAGAGGCGGGATTTAGTCTACCCCCGCCCCAAACCTTGATTTAGTGTATATCTCATATAAGGACCTAAGCGTAGCGTGCGGCTAACACTTAGTATATTAAGAACAGCTTGGAATGCATTATACTTATGCCCTTTAAGGTTACCTTAGCCGATTAACTAATCACATCGTGGGCATTTGGGTGAATTGAATACAGATGCACACACTGCTTTACAGCGGCGCAGATTTCTTCTGAAGTTTGGAGGGGGTGCCAGGAATTTGGGGGATGCGACATGTTTGAGGGAATATTTAAGGTGGAATTTTGGCGATAAGGTACGTGTACAAATGGTTTTTGGTCCCAGATTGCCACATGCTTGGGGGGACGCATGCCCTTTCCTCCGGGATCCGGGATCTGCGCCTATGCTGCATTGATTTGTTCTGCACTAACGCCATGATTCTAACACTAATAAAATTTTCAGAAGCATCAAATTTCATAATGGTTTTAAAATTGCGGTTGTGCAATTTCACTGTTGCGTATGAAACACATCATATGCGGTTTTTCGCTGTACGCTGTTCTTCATGGGCCGTTAGGAATTGCTTGAAAGCACTGTAGATGTCTAAGCCTTTAGAAAAGTAATGTAATTTCTAAATTGGTCTTAGCAATATTAGTAATTTCCTTAATAATTTGCAGCCCAAATTGCAGGAAACATTATTTAACTAATAGTAATGTAATATCTACATATTATCAACTATTGACCAAATAGATATTTTAGTTCCAGCAAAATAGTTTAGGCGAATTAATCGTAGCTGGGACTTCAATCATAGATTTTTCTTCGCCCATTCCTATTTAGCTTAATCATACATGGAAAGAGGTCCGAAGTCCCAGGAGGGGATGGGTAGGGTACCCGGCGAGAGGGTAAGTCGCTCGGCGGGGGAGGTCGTCGACGGGGTGCGGCGCCTTCAGCGCTGCTTCTACATTCAATGCCAGAGGCACCGTCGGGGGTCGGAGCCTCACGGGGGTAACTCATACCCTTCCCTATCAGCATGTATGACTTTAATCTTCAATGTTCGGACGATACGTGGATGAGATTTCAGCCGTGAGTTCTAGTTTCTTTTCCTACGACTTCACATTCCATTTCTCCTTCCTCCATTCCCTTTTTGCATCACCTTTAACGTTGCTTTTTTTTAAACATTGCACTTCTGTGGCCTTTCTAAAACCGTTTGCTCTCTGAGTCACAAGCAAGGAACAAAGATTTTGAGAATTTTTGCCTCAGTTGCTCGCTATTTATTATTATCACTAATGATTATTTATCTTTATCGAAAAACAACAATTTACTGTATGCCGTGTGAGAGGCAATTTTGTTTTTTCATTTTCTCCAAAACCCTATTATGCCTTGGAACCTGACCCAACGATTCTTTATCGCAAGTGGCGACAAAATATGAAAATTATAAAGCTGTTATTTGCTCGATTAATGTTTACTGTCGGCGTGTGAGTTGCAGTATTGGCTTGACTTTTGTCCTTTGTATAATAAAATCGTACAGAATGCCTTACACATTTCTAACCAAGTCATAAAAACATATACTAGTTCTTCCAACGACTGAAAAGACCAAACCTATATAAATTTATAAATTACAACTTTAAAGAAAAATTAACATTTCGTGCGCCATCTTTCAGTTTGTAGGCCCATTGAGTTAGCAGTATTAGATGTATACTACGAAAATACAATTGCTTTCATCGTGTTTATTCACTCCTGAAAACCTACAAATCAGTTCTAATTGTCTACTTACTACTAAATTGAAACAAACCAAAATTCGACTCTATACTTCTAATCGTACCAGTGTAGCTGTGGTTAATCGACTTCAAACATTGAAAACAACATGTTTATATTATTAAATAACCGTATAATCGCATTTTTTCATTTCCAACGAACCAGAAATTTTTGAAAATCTTTTTGGGATATTTGAAATCTACGGATTATCGTTCGCAAAGGCCTGCTTTGTCAAAAAAATTATAAATACCATTGGGTTCATTTTTTCACATTTAGCCCTTGGAATACATTTTTTATCCGAGTGCTCTACGGAGAGTTTTAGCTTTAAATGCGCCAAAACACCAAAACAATTTGATGAAAATTATTATTTCCAAGCCATTTAGGTTCTGTAGAATTATGGGCAACAAATTATGTGGAGCACCGCAAACACAAAAGCTTTGTATAACATGATATTGTTACTTGTCCAGCAAAAACCTTTGTGCAAATTCATTTACTCAATGATGAGTCGCAGACATATCAAGAGAACTTTTTAGGCAGCTGACCCCAATTGAAGGAATCTAGGCTCAATCCGTCTCAATGATCATGAGATCTTCCACAGCATATAATCCAGACCCTATGTAAAATTCGGATCAAGGACATGCTCTGATCTTGATTGTCAAAAAAGCGTTTTAAAAGACTATTGCAATAGACAAATTAAACTTGAATTACAACCATGTGCTGAGCGGAACTATGTATATTTTCATTGTAAGATCAAATGGAACAATAGCTTACTTTGGTTGGTGGTAAGTACGCGACTATTTTAGATTCCAACGGTATAACATACGAAGCATATTTCAATCCCAACCTTGGTTTGAAGTTTTAAAAGCAAAAAAAAATTGCGTAAATTTACCACGAACTTATATGCTCTGTACATGCGAGCAATAATCCTCACTTGTCATACATCCCGAAACAGTATAATAACCATAAATCCTTTTGAAATCGCTCTTATACAAATATTGAAGATAATATGATAATCAAGATGATAAAATTTTGTAATTTATCACGAAATTCTATATTCTGTGTTGCTAATACGTAGCAAAAACTCACACCTATCACAGAACCCGAAACAGTATAATAACTAGAATTGCTTCTGAAATTGAAGCTACACAATTATTAAAGATAATATGATAACCAGGATGATAATATTAGATAAATTATAAATAAATACTTGATTTACATACATTTTGCCGCATAAAAATTATGCTGGCGCACTAGCAGACATAAAACCAATCATTTAATAGAAGAAACCACGCCACGAATGTTTTATTACACGATTTAATGTAGTCTTTCTCACTCATCAAAAAATCAAACGATATTATAAATGTGTTCATTTTTTTAGAGTTTTCGATCATCTCTGCTTCACAAATAATCAATCAATTACTAATTTTATGCTAGGTGTAGGTGATCAAAATTATGGGTTCATTTCACAGCTGGACAATGATATGATGAAAATATAAATTTATTATGAAAATTGTTATACGAATACGACGTATAACGGTTAGAGAGGAAAATATAGAGGAAAATATATCAAATTCCGATGTTTCCAGAACAACATTAAAGATTATAATTTTACAAAATGAAATATGAATATGACTAAATATGATTAGACTATAAAGATGAATGTATTTTTGAGTATGTTAAGAATATTGCAGGGCAGAAAAGAACTTGGACATGCTGTCTTGAAAACGGCTAAAGTGTTTACATGAACGAGGCCCGTCGGCATAAGGGGAAAGATGGTTCCGGCAAGTGGTGGTAGGATGGGGTTATGAAATATTCGGGAACTTAGTTTTCCATGAAAGGGGGGTGAATGTGGCTTGACGGAGCTTTAGGGATAATCCCTACCCTCCTGCGTACACCTTTGCAGTATGGATTTCAGGATGTTGTACCCCATCTTATCACCTATCCATCTATGATTACGTACAAACTTAAATGAACGGGTTCATAAAATTTTAAATTTTTTATGGTTGTTAAACATATTTAGAATTGAATTGATTTGATCCTTCTGCTCCCGAATTAAAATTTATGTATGGCGCAATGTATTATCCCAATGCGTATAGCGACTGCTATAGCGTATGTTGACGCTCTGGATGATAAAGATTTGATCAAGTACAATCGGTTAGTATTAATGCGCAAAACGTTACCTGATTTTCAATTTCTTACATTACCTGCATTTAATCATTTCATCTAGTTTCGCAGTTTGCAAAAGCAAAATATCATAGAAACTAAGAGTCAAATTGAAATTAGATACTTTACTGGAGTTAATACACTGAAATATTTTCAACGTAAATTATCTGATTTTTACAAACCAAATAGAATGGAATATTGGAATAAGTCCTTCGCTATGGAATTTTAAAATATTTGTATTACCAAATGTGTTGTTCAACCAACAACTGTCAGGATTACTTCTTCAGCCTTCCAACACCTGTACAAACTCGGCTTTAGAACTCATGAATTAAATGCAGCAACAATATTGGAATAAGTTCTTCGCTATGGAATTTTAAAATCTTTATATTACCAAATATTTTGTTCAACCAACGACTGTCAGGATTACTTCTTCAGCCTTCTAAGCACCTGTACAAACTCTGCTTTAGAACTCGTGAATTAAATGCAGCAGCAATATTGGAATAAGTTCTTCGCTATGGAATTTTAAAATCTTTATATTACCAAATATGTTGTTCAACCAACAACTGTCATGATTATTTCTTCAGCCTTCCAAGCAACCGTAAAAATTTGCTTTTGAGCTCATGAATTAGATCCAGGGAAAACAGAGTTAGATATCGTCATAAAAGCAAAAATGAGCAGCGTTATACACACTAGTGAAACATTGAGGTGTAAAACCAGCGTAAACCGCTATTTTGTCTTTATATGCTGAAACCCCAATTTAAATTGTATCCTACCGTGGCACATTCCAACCATACCATAGATTTCAACGTACCTTTGCACAGTGAACTACTAAATAGGTTAACGCAATACATCGAACGTAGGGTAGGACAATATGGACCATATATGAGTACAATCGAAAGGAGAATGTATGCTTTATAGTATAAAACTTTAATTTGAAAATGATTGAGCTCATAGCCAAAGCAGCCATGTGATGAAAAAAATGAATAAGGGTGATTTCACACGTTCAAACTTTTTGATCGCAATTTAAGCTTAAATTTTGACGAAATTTTTGGTCAAAATAGAGCTCAAATTTAGGTCAACATTTGAAAGCAATTTTTTTACTTTGTTATGAATTTGAACGTGTGAACACTAGTCAAACTTTTGTAGCGTATTGCTTCAGCCAATCGGGGATAAGAAACAGATCTTGAAAATTTTTGAAAGAAAAATTAGAGTTCAAATTTTGGGGCACGAAGATGTGCCATATTTTACTGTTATATACAAATTTGAGCCAAATTTCGTCAATTTCTGAGATCAAAATTTGAGTAAGTTTGAACGTGTGAACAGAACTTAAGGAATTTTCGATATCGATACTGGAACTGATTTCGCATGAAAGGTAATAAATATTACAATAGAGAACACGTGCGACACTTTACAGTCTAATCTTTCTGGTGTAATAAGAACAAAAAGAGAATGTGGTCGTGAGCAAATAATGGGTCTTGAGAATTGTGTAACTGTATGAGGGTACAGAAATTTCGATAGACAATATTTTTATAGTAGCATGATTGTAGATTTGTTGTCTTCCAATTTTACAATTTTCTATGTTATTTTTTTGCTAAATGTATGGAAGCAATTTCTCTTCTTGACTACACCTTTCTTCTAACAGCTACGATATTGCTAAATTTTAAACTCATTCTCGTTCCTACCTAGTCCATGCAGTGAAACCCATTTTAGTATCAAACTGAGTCAGTCAGAGTTTCAGAATTGGTGCTATTTCTTGAAATTTAAAATTTGAAATAAAAACTTTCTAAATTTGAAAATAAAGAATACTAAATTAGAAATTCGTTTGACACTGATAATATCTCAGCTCTAGAGTACACTTGAATGCTATTTATCGAAAACAACTAAACTGTTCTCTATCTCTGTGTTCGATTTCTCATACTTTCTTTTAAAGTCACTCTATCTCAATCATTTCGCATAGCTTGCGATTTAAAAACGTAGATAGAGGTCGCTTACTACAACTGCAGTTACAGTCGAATGCTAAAATAAACTTATTTAAATTTTGACAAAATTGCTAATTAATAAACTTTTCATTTTAACGCAAACGTGACAAATTGTTACAGATATATTTATGTATATATACATTTATATAACATAAATTTATAGCTATATATCTATATAAGTAATATAAATATATACAAGTCGTCATGTCAACAAGTAAAAGTTAGATATCGGTCAGTCTGTGAATAGAGTAGTAGTCGTCATATCTTTCTAACTTAATTATCTACCTAACAACGTTTGAAACTTTTATTAGAATGTTTTTCTCTATTTATAATAGCGCTGGCGTCTCTAAAAAGTTTTTTATGCAGAAAAACAAAATTTCGAGAAAGAGAAATCAGATATTTTTAAATTTTCCGTCGACCACTGGGACTATCGCCTCGTCAAACAAACAACGAATGTATAATTGCTACTGTTACGATTTCAATTTTAACATTTTAACTAATTCAGACGGGGGAACAAGTCAATTTTCACACTCTTAATTTTCTTTGTATGTATCTATCGGAAGCGCAACACCTGGGGATGGTCACGGCCCAGTCCCAGCTTTTAGCTTGAGGGAGTCCGACTAAATTCCCAATCTCACGTTTTGTCACCGAGCTGTCGTAGTTCGATTACATAGTTGACACCAAAGGCTTACGCACACCCACCCCCTTCCTTTGAGCCCATAACTGAGCCAATGCTGCATTTCTGCACATATATGTTCAGAAATAATAGTTTGACACGTAACATAGGCCAATTAAAAATAAATTTATATAGTTGGTGGTGTTACGAAAATAGATAGTTTTTGACATGTTTTTGCCTTTGTTTTTTCAAGTTTTAAATTTTTGTATTTACGTAAATATATCAATTATTTAAATTTTAAATTTATTTATTCATTCCAAAGTTTTTTTAGTTACGCTGTTGTTTATTTTTAGTTTACTGTTGTCGGGACAACTTTTGAATATGCAAAGCCGAAAAATTAAACACTATAAACACGTATACGAGTGTCGAAAGTAACCGATCAACTGCATTTTCAAAGCGCTAGGAACTAACTACAAACAATAAAGATACAGGGCAATTTTAACATTATCCCATTCAGTTCGGTAATGTGGTTCACAAAATCTACGTCATGACCACATTTATGAAAAGAATATTTTTCCGATTTTTTAATTTCCTCGCCGCTGTGTCCGAGATACTTCAATAAATATTTCAAGGTTCGATAATAAATATTTTTCTATTAATGAATAACATTTGAAGAACATTGACGACCTGAATCAAACGGTGCCGAAATTGGCTTAAAATTTGATAACTGTTTTGAGTCCCTCCCGGTTGGAACCAAATTTGGCACAATTCGGCCCCGTTCATCAATGTGACTGGAATAAAAATGTAGATCTATTGTAAATTTCGGCGCAATCCCAGTTGGGGGGAGTAATTCAACCAACCATGGAATTTTTCTGAAATGACATCTTTTATACTAAATCCGCCCTCCTCAGTCGATTGGTGCCATTGGCAGACCTCTCCGACTTGTCGTTCTTCACATATCAGGGACGGCAGACAATTGTCGGCCCTAGCTCCGCCTTGCAGTTCATTTTCACAGTTTTTTCCGTTTACGACTAAGCCTTATACTAAGCCTAAGCCTAAGCCTAACTCTTAGACTAAGCTTAAGCCTCCTCGCCTGCGTTTGCCGGTACAGTACTTTACTAAACCCTAAGCCAAGGTTAATTTTATTTTTAGATAAATAAATAATGCCCGAACGTCACAAGAATCAGCAATTCACAATAATTCCTATAAACGAAATTGTGGAGATTAATAATATTCGAGACCTCGATATAACGTATACTGATCTGGCGCGACAAATTATTGATAATGATTCAACTCTCAAGCACCTTGTTCGACGACGTTTATTAGCTAACTACAAGGATTGCAAGTGTGGCCAACCCTGTTACCTAGCAAAGCGTGGAGATTTCGGTAGGTGTGACGACTGGGAATGGCGATGTCTCAAATCACCTCACTTGTCGAAAAAATATTCGGTCCGGCAAGGATCTTTTTTCGCTAGTCATCACATTTCTCTTGGAAATGCAATTTTATTAATTCAAGCCTACATCGACAAACAGACTACAACATGGATTCAAAAGCAATTACATGTTAGTAAAAATACCGTCACCGATTGGTATAACTATTGCCGAGACATTGCGGTTGCATTCGACAGGGACTACTGGCAGTATCTGTGGACTGGGAGGCCCTGGTGTTGACGTTGAGATTGACGAATCTATTTTTTTTCGGCAAAAATATCATCGTGGTTTACGTCGACGAAAACATGGCTGGGTTCTTGGTATGATCGAGCGACATTCTCAAAGGTGTCTTCTCTTCCCAGTCAACAACCGACAAATTCCAACAGTAATCCCATTAATTATTCAACATGTTTTACCTGGAACCCGAATCCTAACCGACAGCTTTCGTACCTACATTGACGGTTTACGTGCCCTTCCACGGCCACATCTCTACACGCACGAAACTGTCAATCATCATAATAGACAATTTGTAAATCCCACTGATCATACCGTACATACACAGAACATCGATGGATTGTGGGCCCGGCTCAAAGAATCTATCCGAACACGTGGTGGAGTGAAACCGCAGTTGTTTGATCGTTATTTGAAGGAATATACCTGGCGACATTGTAAATTTCTTTCTAAAACATTTCGGTACTGATGGGGGTCCAGTGGTAAATAGAAAAATCCCGGAAAATTTTCTAATATAAATATGGCTATAGTGGATATTTTGAGGACCGCCTCATTAAGTTGAGTCCGACGGTATCGAAATACTCCCTATATTGTCAAAATTTTCAATTTTCGGGCGGGAGGCTAATGGAAAAGACCCGAAATAAGCTAAACAATATCACTGCAAAAATGGACCTTTCTTTGTTAAGGCCAGCAAAGTATATATTAACACAATCTGTCAATAGTACATGTGACTGGACCGTGCTTCAGATAGGCTCTATGGGATTTATGTTAGCTGGGATAGCTATTAGCTACAGGCATCTTTCATGTTTTCAGACACGCTTGAGACATCAGGTATTCGTTCTCGGGTCATTAAAGATAACTTAGTTTCGATTCTTTTATTATGAGACACACGCCAGCCAGAGGATAAATTTTTACCCGCTTATGACATCAACATAGACAAATAATTAAGCCTAAATTGTAATTGATAGTTGTAGTTCCGGGAAATTTGCAATTAAATTTATGTTGGCATTAAATATGTGATCTTGGTGCAGAGTCTAGTGTATGGACATCGTATCTAATCGATGCAGATTAAATTCAATGTTATGAAAAAATATGGTCACTGTTACAAGAAATTCATGCGAATTCGATTAGGATGATGTCCAGTTCACCCTCCTAGTAAAGCGTAAATTCATGCTAATTCAATTTGGATGACGTCCAGTTCACCCTCCTAGTAAAGCGTAAAGTCATGCTAATTCAATTTGGATGATGTCCAGTTCACCCTCCTAGTAAAGCGTAAATTCATGCTAATTCAATTTGGATGATGTCCAGTTCACCCTCCTAGTAAAGCATAAATTCATGCTAATTCAATTTGGATGATGTCCAGTTCACCCTCCTAGTAAAGCGTAAATTCATGCTAATTCAATTTGGGTGATGTCCAATTCACCCTCCTAGTAAAGCGTAAATTCATGCTAATTCAATTTGGATGATGTCCAGTTCACCCTCCTAGTAAAGCATAAATTCATGCTAATTCAATTTGGATGATATCCAGTTCACCCTCCTAGTAAAGCGTAAATTCATGCTAATTCAATTTGGGTGATGTCCAATTCACCCTCCTAGTAAAGCGTAAATTCATGCTAATTCAATTTGGATGATGTCCAGTTCACCCTCCTAGTAAAGCGTAAATTCATGCTAATTCAATTTGGATGATGTCCAGTTCACCCTCCTAGTAAAGCGTAAAGTCATGCTAATTCAATTTGGATGATGTCCAGTTCACCCTCCTAGTAAAGCGTAAATTCATGCTAATTCAATTTGGATGATGTCCAGTTCACCCTCCTAGTAAAGCATAAATTCATGCTAATTCAATTTGGATGATATCCAGTTCACCCTCCTAGTAAAGCATAAATTCATGCTAATTCAATTTGGATGATATCCAGTTCACCCTCCTAGTAAAGCGTAAATTCATGCTAATTCAATTTGGGTGATGTCCAATTCACCCTCCTAGTAAAGCGTAAATTCATGCTAATTCAATTTGGATGATGTCCAGTTCACCCTCCTAGTAAAGCGTAAATTCATGCTAATTCAATTTGGGTGATGTCCAATTCACCCTCCTAGTAAAGCGTAAATTCATGCTAATTCAATTTGGATGATGTCCAGTTCACCCTCCTAGTAAAGCATAAATTCATGCTAATTCAATTTGGATGATATCCAGTTCACCCTCCTAGTAAAGCGTAAATTCATGCTAATTCAATTTGGGTGATGTCCAATTCACCCTCCTAGTAAAGCGTAAATTAATGCTAATTCAATTTGGATGATGTCCAGTTCACCCTCCTAGTAAAGCGTAAATTCATGCTAATTCAATTTGGGTGATGTCCAATTCACCCTCCTAGTAAAGCGTAAATTAATGCTAATTCAATTTGGATGATGTCCAGTTCACCCTCCTAGTAAAGCATAAATTCATGCTAATTCAATTTGGATGATATCCAGTTCACCCTCCTAGTAAAGCGTAAATTCATGCTAATTCAATTTGGGTGATGTCCAATTCACCCTCCTAGTAAAGCGTAAATTCATGCTAATTCAATTTGGATGATGTCCAGTTCACCCTCCTAGTAAAGCGTAAAGTCATGCTAATTCAATTTGGATGATGTCCAGTTCACCCTCCTAGTAAAGCGTAAAGTCATGCTAATTCAATTTGGATGATGTCCAGTTCACCCTCCTAGTAAAGCATAAATTCATGCTAATTCAATTTGGATGATATCCAGTTCACCCTCCTAGTAAAGCGTAAATTCATGCTAATTCAATTTGGGTGATGTCCAATTCACCCTCCTAGTAAAGCGTAAATTCATGCTAATTCAATTTGGGTGATGTCCAATTCACCCTCCTAGTAAAGCGTAAATTCATGCTAATTCAATTTGGATGATGTCCAGTTCACCCTCCTAGTAAAGCGTAAATTCATGCTAATTCAATTTGGGTGATGTCCAATTCACCCTCCTAGTAAAGCGTAAATTCATGCTAATTCAATTTGGATGATGTCCAGTTCACCCTCCTAGTAAAGCATAAATTCATGCTAATTCAATTTGGGTGATGTCCAATTCACCCTCCTAGTAAAGCGTAAATTCATGCTAATTCAATTTGGATGATGTCCAGTTCACCCTCCTAGTAAAGCGTAAATTCATGCTAATTCAATTTGGGTGATGTCCAATTCACCCTCCTAGTAAAGCGTAAATTCATGCTAATTCAATTTGGATGATGTCCAGTTCACCCTCCTAGTAAAGCGTAAAGTCATGCTAATTCAATTTGGATGATGTCCAGTTCACTCTCCTAGTAAAGCGTAAAGTCATGCTAATTCAATTTGGATGATGTCCAGTTCACCCTCCTAGTAAAGCATAAATTCATGCTAATTCAATTTGGATGATATCCAGTTCACCCTCCTAGTAAAGCGTAAATTCATGCTAATTCATTTTGGTATGTCCAATTCACCCTCCTAGTAAAGCGTAAATTCATGCTAATTCAATTTGGGTGATGTCCAATTCACCCTCCTAGTAAAGCGTAAATTCATGCTAATTCAATTGGATGTTGGATGATGTCCAGTTCACCCTCCTGTAAAGCGTAAATTCATGCTAATCATCTTTAAAAGCGTAAATTCACGCCTCAATTTGGGTGATGTCCAATCCCCCCGAGAAGCGTAATTCTGCTATTCAATTGTAATATGTCCAGTTCACCCTCCAAGCTAAGTTCATGCTAATTCAATTGGCATGTGGTTCATCATATCCATTCACCCTCCTATAAACATACTCCAGATGCTAATTCAATATTTGTCTCTTTCCTTGACACCTTAATACATAATTCATTTTCTTATTTGACTTCAGTTCACCCTCCTAAAGCAATTCATGCTTATATGATTCCAGTTCTCTTCTGAGTAAGCGTAATTCTGCTATTCATTTGGGTGATGTCCAATTCACCCCTCCTAGTAAAACGTAAATTCATGCTAATTCAATTTGGATGATGTCCAGTTCACCCTCCTAGTAAAGCATAAATTCATGCTAATTCAATTTGGGTGATGTCCAATTCACCCTCCTAAGTAAAGCGTAAATTCATGCTAATTCAATTTGGGTGATGTCTCAATTCTCCTTCCTAGTAAAAGCGTAAATTCATGCTAATTCAATTTGGATGATGTCCAGTTCACCTCTCCTAGTAAAGCGTAAATTCATGCTAATTCAATTTGGGGTGATGTCCAATTCGCCACCCTCCTAGTAAATCGTAAATTCATGCTAATTCAATTTGGATGATGTCCAGTTCACCCTCCTAGTAAAGCGTAAATTCATGCTAATTCAATTTGGATGATGTCCAGTTCACCCTCCTAGTAAAGCGTAAATTCATGCTAATTCAATTTGGATGATGTCCAGTTCACCCTCCTAGTAAAGCGTAAATTCATGCTAATTCAATTTGGGTGATGTTCCAATTCACCCTCCTAGTAAAGCGTAAATTCATGCTAATTCAATTTGGATGATGTCCAGTTCACCCTCCTAGTAAAGCGTAAAGTCATGCTAATTCAATTTGGATGATGTCCAGTTCACTCTCCTAGTAAAGCGTAAAGTCATGCTAATTCAATTTGGATGATGTCCAGTTCACCCTCCTAGTAAAGCATAAATTCATGCTAATTCAATTTGGATGATATCCAGTTCACCCTCCTAGTAAAGCGTAAATTCATGCTAATTCAATTTGGGTGATGTCCAATTCACCCTCCGAGAAGCGTAAATTCATGCTAATTCAATTTGAGTGATGTCCAATTCTCTCCTAGTAAAGCGTAAATTCATGCTAATTCAATTGGAATGATGTCCAGTTCACCCTCCTAGTAAAGTGTAAATTCATGCTAATTCAATTTGGGTAATGTCCAATTCACCCTCCTAGTAAAGCGTAAATTAATGCTAATTCAATTTGGATGAGATGATGTCCAGTTCACCCTCCTAAGTAAGCATAAATTCATGCTAATTCAATTTGGATGATATCCAGTTCACCCTCCTAGTAAAGCATAAATTCATGCCTAATTCAATTTGGATGATATCCAAATCACCCTCCTAGTAAAGCGTAAATTCATGCTAATTCAATTTGGGTGATGTCCAGTTCACCCTCCTAGAGAAAGCGTAAATTCATGCTAATTCAAATTTGGGTGATGTCCAATTCACCCTCCTAGTAAAGCGTAAATTCATGCTAATTCAATTTGGATGATGTCCAGTTCACCCTCCTAGTAAAGCATAAATTCATGCTAATTCAATTTGGGTGATGTCCAATTCACCCTTGAGTAGTAAATTCATGCTAATTCAATTTGGATGATGTCCAGTTCACCTCCCCTAGTAAAGCGTAAATTCATGCTAATTCAATTTGGGTGATGTCCAATTCACCCTCCTAGTAAAGCGTAAATTCATGCTAATTCAATTTGGATGATGTCCAGTTCACCCTCCTAGAAAAGCGTAAAGTCATGCTAATTCAATTTGGATGATGTCCAGTTCACTCTCCGAGTAAGTGTAAAACCATGCTAATTCAATTTGGATGATGTCCAGTTCACCCTCCTAGTAAAGCATAAATTCATGCTAATTCAATTTGGATGATATCCAGTTCACCCTCCTAGTAAAGCGTAAATTCATGCTAATTCAATTTGGGTGATGTTTATTTTATCCTCCTAGTAAAGCGTAAATTCATGCTAATTCAATTTGAGTGATGTCCATTTTAACCCTCCTAGAGCAATAGATGTACTCTGAACCAAGTTAGATGCAT
>JASANE010002214.1:0-35903 GCA_030248225.1 Trileptium ribeirensis
ATTTTCTATAGTCCACACAGAATCGCCACGTACCATCCTTCTTTTTTACTAACACAATAGGAGAAGCCCACTCGCTTGTGGATGGTTCAATTATTCCATTGTTAAGCATTTCCTTGACCTTCCTCGTTACAACTTCGCGCAGTGAGAATGCTGTTCGGTAAGGCTTCTGTCTTATTGGCGCGGCTGTCCCAGTGTCGATAACGTGTTGAACACCTTTTGCGGACCCTAGATTATCATCACCCGAAGCAAACAAATCACTATATTCCTGAAGCAACAGCAGTAATCGGTTTCGGTCACTTCCTAGTAAAGCACATTCGGTCAAGTCCAGATTTTCCAACATTTTGGATTTGTTGTCGTTGTCAAGTGAGCTAGTAACTTGTACAGAGTTCACGATTGCGTCTGAAGCCCAGACTTGTAGATCCACATCGTTAAGTTGTCCTTGTGACGGTCGCTATGCGCACGCCACTGTGCAAGACTGCGGGTGCATCCGTTGGATTCAGTAGCCTAATAGGAACACAACCGTCACCCATAGCTTTACAGACAGTTGGCGCTCCAACGATGTGATGTCGCTCCATGGCCGCCGGATGCGGTTCAAGTAATCGTGGTCTGCTATCTATCCTGCCTGATTTCGCCCACACTAAAGCTTCTGTCTTCGGTGGAAGCTTGATGGTGTCGATCAGCGTTACATACATTGGTGAATCTGCATCTGCAATAGCCGAATCGCCCAGCTGCACGACTTGGTCATTGAACGTTAGAATGCCATTGCTATAGTCTAATTGGAACTGTCCCAGTTGCTTCAAAAAGTCTCTGCCTACAATCACGTCATATGGTAAGGTCGGCGATATAGCCAACGGTCCTTCGAACTTACTGTTCGCCAATTCCACGACAGCATTTAGCATTCTTGAAATTGGCATAATATGACCAGAAGCTGACCGAACGGACCCTGAACTAATTTTTGTGCATGCAGTCCACTGCGGTATACGTTGCGTGGCCGCAGCTGAAATGATTGAAATTTGTGCGCCTGTATCGATAAGCGCATCCATCTGAATACCGTTCACAGTTATTTTAGCTGTTCCAGCATTTCCATCCGTCACGAAAGCGGAGTTCAGGTTGTAGGGTTGAAATCGTTGGTTAGTTGTCGGTTGGCTGTCTGTCGCGGATGATTCGGTCTCTGCATTACGCTCAGGCAAGCTGGTCTGAAACACGGTAACCGTTTCGACGGTGGCGTTCTCTTCGGCCACCGGTAGAGAAACGCTTTCCATCTGAGTCACGGTTGCAGCGGTAGGTTGTCTGCCTATTCTCGCCAATTTAAGCGGCATACGAAGTTGGTTGGAAGCCAGTCGTGTGAATGTCTGCCTTATCCATCTACGCAATATTTTCCACAATACATTCAATGTGACAAAGGCACAACAACAAAAGATCCATAATTGTCGTAGATCTAAGTCTATGCCAAATAGAAAACTGAACAACCCGGCGCGTACTATCCTGGACGCTGCCTTGGTGGCTGTTTGTTCGACGGACCGATCCTCAGAATCTACCCCTAAAACACTCAATATCTGCTATTGTTGATTGTACACGTGGAAAATATCGTTTAAGGTATCATGAGTGCGCAGTTCTGCAACGTGGTACATCACGACTGGTTGAAATATGATATCCGGCAATAGTGTCGTATTCGGCAACGCCCAAGATGCGTAATTTGGCAACGTTCTGTAGTCGTTGATTACCCGTATAGAACCTGTTCTGCTATAGCTATATGTGCCGTTTCTAAGTGTTATCGGTACTTCCTCGGTTAGCTGACAGTCAATATCGTGACTATATTGTGTGATGATATTTGTTTCCGCATCCATATAACCTTGTCGCGTGCTGTTGGCTATCCGATATATTAATGGTACGCCCTTAGTGCAACTCCCGTTCATGGGCACAAAACTGAAATGTCCATTTTCCAGTTCGATGCAGGGCCATATTTCGACAAAATCTCCGGCTGCCGAAGCAACAAGATTAGAGTGCTTCAGCCAGGCCCTCATGGCCAGCGTCGGGTTTGCCGCAACAAACACCTTGACCATGCGGCCCATGTGTTGCATCAAATTACACGTGGATGCCATGGCATGATCAAACGCAAACGATATTGATCGTGTAGTATGGATTTCCAATGCCTGTAGGCTAGACGCTAGTAATTCGGATGTAACAATTCCAACGTCACTATTGTCACGTTTTCGACGAAGTTTTGGTTGACCCGATTTTGACGCTTTATGCTGGCTCGCCAAATGCTTCACGAGGACATGAGCTCCGAATTTAGTTGACTTGTGATCTTTAGACACAATTCGGAACGGAATTCCCTGGTTACTCATGTGCAGTTGAGTACCCTTGCAGCTTTGCACTGTTTCTTCACTTCCGAACGTCAGCGCTAATGTACCATCTGCGGAAACCCATTGTGTGCCACGTAGTGAACCAGACATTGTTCGCCACGCTAAATATTCGCATTGTTCGACTAGATTTGGCTCCCAAATCAAAAATCGGCCGTTGCTTATGGCACACGATCCTCCAACATAGGAGCAGTGTTTCACATCACCGGCAGTTGATTCCATTACTGTTTCACCGTGCCGCTTGTACACGTTGGCCGTTGTCAGAATACAGTTTGTGGCTACGAACTTATTCCAACGACAGCAGTGAATGCCCCCGCCGGGATAGCTCCAATCCAGTTTATTATCGGTCATCCACATCGTGCCGTGTTGCTTTAGGACACCCGCGGAACATTCTTTAAATTCTTTCATCCTTCTGCACTCTCCTTTGGATACCGATTCATCCTTTCTTGCTGTCTTCTTCAGGTTTTCGTCGTTGAAAAAATAGGTGAATGTTTCCACTTGAGCTGTTGCTTTCGAACACAACCAAGCTTGACTGACATATTGAATCACATTTTTCCTATATAGCTGTATTACCGCATCTACTGGGGATTCGGCTCGCTGCCTGGCGATCGGTCCACATGGCCGTGGATCAGCCAACCGCCAAATTTGCCTGTCGGTGTGCCTCTGGCATATTAGCGGATTTGTGCTTGTAGCGTTCCCGGCTATTGCTGCAACTAGACCCGTTACAATTGCGATTATCAGCAAAGCTTGAAATGATGTTCGATTCGCGCGCCGCACTGTTTCCACGTCACCCATCGACCTCGGCTGTTTCGTTGCTGTCCGTTGTTGATGCAAACTCTCCCCGTTTGACCGTTCTTCGTGATTTTTGGAATCAAAGTTAGGGCTGGACGCGCACTTCCTAATCCTTGTCGGTCTCGGTCGATCGACTTCGCCTGAGCGCACTTTTGTTACCATTAGATCGAATAGCTTCCGACGAAGTCGTCGCAACATCGTCGGACTCGTCGGAGGTTCATTGTGATTTTGCACCGCTCCTAGGATACTCTGTTGAGAGCATTTTTGTACTTCACAGCTGACGTTCCGCGCTCGCTCCTCCTCTTCTTCCGCGTCCAAACTTTCCTCCCGTTCTATACGTAGCGCTTCCAACAATCGTAGTCGCGGTATCACTCCAGCTGGCAACAAACGATCGGATATTCGTTCTGGAGGATGCTGTTCAGCTTCCGGTAAGTCCTCGTGGTTAACACGCATTGCGCCGAACAAGAAACGACGAGTGATCATTATTCCTATATTTGCTGATGTATACGCAACACCCCATTCTGGCCTTCCGTGCTGAGCCATCTGCGGCGTAGCGAATCCGTGGACGCGGAACGAGAACGATTCGCCCAATCGGAACATTGCCAGGTCCGTAAGATACGGCGGTTGGGTTAAGACATATTGAATTTCGTCTTGTAAGATATTGTCGTTTTCGATTACGGAGTGTACAACTCCGGGTGTACGCAGCTGTCGCACGTAGAAGTCTAGGTAGTGTCGGAAGCAGCGTAGTTGGTCGGGTGCAACATCATTACGGCGCGTAACATTTGACCAGTAAACCCGCTTGATTGGGATGCGCAGTGTTTCCAGAACAGCGTGTGTACGCCGGAGGCCGCGCGATATCTGGCTAATTATTCTCTGTTCATATTGCCCCTCCTCAATTTCATCTGCAGACAAGTTATAGGCTCCAGCGTGGATGACTATGGTGAGTATTATTCCATCCGTTGCGATTGCTTCCAGTGCTTCATCCAACAGTTCGTCAACTTGTTCTAGTTTTAATCCAGGCCTCCAAAATATACTAGTGTTTGGAACGTGTTCCATACGTTGCAGTTGATCATCACCGATAAACAGATACCAGTCAGTTAGATTTGACAATATCGGCCGACGGGCTACTCTCGGTCTTGCGCCTTGCTGATTCATCTGACCAACATTCAAATTCTGAAACGGGCGGCGATTATTGCCATCACCTACTTGCGAACGATCGCTATTCCAAGTCGGAGGTCCTTGGTCACTTGTAGCACAATTGACATTGGGCCCAACCATCCGCTTTGGACCGCAGCAATCCGTATTGTCTGATTTTGTTACCCTAGCAAGTGCTGCAGATTTTGCCATGTACTCCCCGTTGCTCGTATACACGCCGACCGCTTTGTCTCTGTCATCCTTTGACGTACGATCATGCTCCCTACTTCTGAACAACTTTTCCGAATCGACATTGTGTTGTGGCTGCTGTGTTCGGCTTTCTAGCAGTTCCTTTTTCGTACCAGCTAACCGTGGGCCTGGCGCACTGGAAGCCACTACATCGACGATAGGAGCTGACCGAACAACACCGTTTGAACTGTTCAACGTTCGCTTTGCCCGATCATAAGCAGTACATTGGTCCATGTTAGCTACTAATTGATGAACGGCGTTCGCGTCCTCTCGACATAAGCCGACGTCAGCAGCATTGCTGTTTTTTCGCACTGGTCCGTAACACTGTTGCGACCGATTAACAGTATCTGCGTTCCGATACCTAACTCCAGTCTTCGGTTCGGCATCCGTAATCTGTGCTGCTAACGACTTATCAACTACCGTCGCTTCCTGCGACTCGATACAACTGACTTTGGGAATGTTCGGAAATTTTGTAATAGGTCGCTGCTGTACGTCAGAACTACCAAGTGATCGGGAAGAGTTTGCCGCTTGGTAGTTAGGGAGTAATGGAGCTTGGTTACCATTGTCACCAGTCGCGGTAATGTTTACCAGCTGCCAAGAAGGCAAGACTTGATTACACGTTACCGTACCAAGAAATGATGTGAAGGTCGGTTGGGCGACATCTGAGTTAGTTGCGTTGTGCGCGCCGCCGTCCGCGGCTTCGCTTTGGGCACCTGCTAGCGGACTTTTCATGTGTTGTAGTGCATTGGCGAACGGTGTGCGAACAGTATTCGCATTACCTCGCACCGGTGCGTCCCTCTGTCTAAATTGCCTGGATGGACCCGTTCGTAGTTGGGTCACAGTTGGCCTTGATCTTTCTGCTGCTCTCCTCGCGCGGCAGTCTTCAGTACGATGCCCTGAGCGGCAGTGATACTCGCAATAGCCATTGCGTTGAGACCCTTGGTTGCGGCACTGCAACGCTGTGTGACCCGACTTAAAGCAAATTTGGCAGATGGGGCGATTTGACAAGTTGAAGTTTTGTCTTCCATACATAGTTGAGCCGAAGTCGCGGTATGTGCCGCCAGAAGCGCCGTTCTCACGCGAGCTAGCAGTGTTAGTGGCTGTACACGCTGATGGTGCCGTTTCCAGTTTTTCCAGCCTTTGTGTTATGCGGTCAAGCAAGTGTACTGACTGTAGTGGCAGACAAGAAGCTGTGTCCGTTGCGCTCCATTGATTAACCGCGGACAAACTAGCAGTGGTGTCTTTTTCAGCCTTCAACTTCGTTTCAATTCTTTCCGCGGCTAAGATAGCCTCAGCCATGGAACTTGGTCCCATCACCTTTACTTCCTCTCGGATGCGCGGTTGCAAACCTGCTATGAACTTATTTCGTAGATTAGTCTGCTTTTCGGCATCCACTGTCATGTAGCTCAGAGCTGACTGCGCCAATTCAGTAAGCGACTGGGCGTAGCGGCTAACACTTTCGCCAGACCTTTGCGTACGGATGTCATACTCGTCGCTCAGGAACCGTTTCCGATCCTCGGTCATGAGTTGTTGCTCCAATGTGACAACTAGTTGGTCGTAATTTTGCTTTACGACTTCGCTAAGCCCGTTGTACACAAACCTAGCGTGTCCCGCCAAATGTACGCCCAACAAAAATGGTTTGTTGGCTTCGGGCCAGTTGTTTGCCAAAAACTTGATTTCGAATTCGTTTTGTCGCCAGCTCTGGAAGTCCTCAGTCTTGTCCCCATTAAACGGTGTAATTGGTATGTTAGGCCCACGATTATTCATCTTTCCGTGACCGGAGCCTGTGTGATTCGATGTTACTTGCGTAGCGTTATCTAACGCCTGATGCAATAGCTGTTCGTGCTTCACCAAGGTATCAGCCTGTTTTTCCAAATCGTTTTTCGTGGCATCCGCCAGGGTACTGAGCGAAATGTGGTTCCGATCTAGCGCTGATTGCACCGCTCGGCTTTGTTCCAAAATACTAGTCGACGATCTATGTGTGATGGAAGTATTATCGGACAATGTTTTCTGATGGCTGAGTATCGCCTCACGGACAGTATCTAATTGCCCAGCTATTAGGTTTGCTGTATGGCGTTGAGCTGTACTGTTTTCTTCGCAGATTGTTTGTAAGCTTGTCAACTTATCGCACAATTCACCAAAGCGCCTATTGAACGTGTGCTCAAGCGCTGCTGTTTGTGTATCGACTTTGTCAAGCGTGCGCTGTTGCCCTCGTCCGTTGCGACTCTGACTTGTGTCAGAATTCAAGCGATCGCGGCCGCTCACGGTTCCGTATGTAGCGCCCCGGAAGCGATTTCGAAATATTGCTCGCCTGCGCCGCGCCGCTTATATGTTGCAATTTTAGCGACCTATGATTCGCCTCAAGCGCTAACGATGAATCTCGATTCGCCGTACGCGCCAACTGTGCAACTCGTTTCGCCTTATGCGTCAGCGAAGTAGCTTTTTTTCGCCTGATATGCTAGCGATGCCGCTAGATCCCTCCGTTGCCACCACTTGTAACGCGCCGTGTTGTTCGTGGGTGGTTCTACCACGGTGTACCGAATTTTGGGTATGTGATGACCTAAACCTTACTGCTTGTAGTTTTGAAGGCAGTTTTTCAACGCCCGCCGGACCAATCCAAGCGGTTAACTTTTTCGCCGGCTGGGCCTAGTGATGTACGAAAGAACAGAACGCCGGGAATCCCGTAGCGTTTGTGTATGTTCAGTACTCGCCGGGTCGCCCCTAGCGTCGGTGTATAGAAGAATAACTATTCCGCCGGGTTTCCCTAGCGCATACAGAATATAAAATGAAATTACACAACAAAGACCAACTTAATATTGACTTTTATTCTGAAAATTAAAACACAGAAGAAAAAGCCGAGTTTTGCAAAATTTGTCTTAGTTTATATAAGCCAAGCTCACCCACACAAAAAAATGCATTTGTTGAATCGCAAGTCAAAACATTAAAAATTGCTTCACAAGTCGGCACACAATATTTCGATCGGCAAGATGAAAAAACAATTTTTCTGCCGCAGCCAAAACAATCGCAACACATCGACATTACATAAAGTTAATAGCAATAAGTATAACAGAAATCGTCAGAAAAAAGATGCTGCAATTTCGTGCCGATGGAATACTTTTGCCTAGCTTTAATATAACAAGCCTTGCGTCTTTATAGCCTTCTCACTGCCACTTTCAGGAAAATGATACGGCTAAAATATCCCACGTGTTACGGTAATTTTTTATTCAAAATAGTGAAAGACCTAAGCTTCAAGTTTAACCATTTAGCTATTTAGTTGTAGTTCGTAGTATAGGAAAAAATATATGCAAACTATTCCTAGTTTTCGCTTTGTGCACATATCAAATATAAAAAGGTTTGTGCTTAATTATTGTTTTGATATTGCTGTTTTACAAAAGACAATCGAACTTAGCACAACACACATTATTATATATTCTAAAACAGTAAAAGAGATTACCACACTTTATGCCACATGACACGATTGTTTTGCATTATTATATACTTAAATCTACAACAGTTTCTCAGCCCGAAAATATTCAACAAATACTCACTATGTGTATCAGCAAAAAGGTCGCAGGAATATACAAAGGGTTCAACACATATTTTCGATCGTTCTCATGCCTCCTCCGCGTAGTAGCAAGTGATACCAGGTTAGCCGTAGCAGCACACAGGTGCTGCCATTAAAATACAAACACTCACTAGGTGCGTTATAATAAGACAGCGCAATGATAAAAAGCTTGTACTAACCTTGGACCGATACGTCCCATGCACAGTCGAAGTATTTTATTTCTCGCAATCATTTTTTCGTAAAGCTCAATCCCGCCGGATAGGTGACTAGTTGAAAGAGCAGCAGCACGAGACGATGCGTGCAACTCGACATATTGGGACTTCCACTGCCAGAATTTGCGATAAAGAAAGCATGCACTAACAGCAACAGAAGCATAAGCGCCAAACCTAAAGTAAATGATAATACAATTTGAATTTAGCACCGCACTAAAATGTAGCTATATTACAAAGTCTCGAAAACTCGTTGATGATGAAGCCCAGTCGAACTTACACATAAAAATAATCTCTGCAATATAAAACTTGTCACTATACTTAGCGCGTGTATGACAACCGAAGTGGTCATTTAAACATTAAGTAGTACACGAATAAATTTATATCTCCGGAACCTTAAGTATCCGAGAAGTCTGAACGTCTACCTAAAGACAAAGAGAAAATGAACAATACCATTGTTGAGTAATGCGTAAACAAATCCAAACCCAAAACTTACCACAGCAGTGCAATTCCACGTCGGACCTTTGTCATTTCGGCCAATCGATAACTCACATCCGTATAAAAAGTTTTCTGATTGAGTTTCCGTGCGACGGAAAAATTACTGTAATGGTGAGATTTTATTTAGAAATATGAAACAAAATTTTTTAAGATTCGAAAATTTAACGCTAATTTCGAATAGTGGTTATAAAATCGCATCGCAGGGGTCATAGGTCCACCAACGTTTTCACAGGGAGGTGTAGTCAAAAGTAACTCGATTAGCTAATTCAATCAGTTATGTCATTTCAATTATGAACTATTTAACAGAAATAATATTCCTATAGCGTGCTTGATCGTGGAGTATCATCGTGAGGCACAAGGCCGACAAATATACAATCTACGCTACTGAATATGCGCTATAAATAGACATAAATTAAATAAAATCATATATAATTAGGTACCATGTAATAAGGTATATTGACCAATACATAATAATGTTTATTTAGTAATGTAATGTATAATGTGGACGTACAGTTAATCAGTTTTATACTAGGAGTCATAATTGTTTTTACGAAACAAAAACTCAATTTTTGGAAAAAAAGCCAAAAATTTAGCCTAAAAAATTTACAATTTACGTGTATTTTAATTCTTAAAAATCCTAGAATATTCTTTTACAAAATCTTTTAGGCTGCAACCTCGCTGCCATGTGCGTCTACTTTTAATTTCTGGAAACCTAATAGAATTTGAATTTCGTGGAAAATTTTGTTAACACAATTGTTAGGGATTCAGCTAAAAACGGAGTTAGCACAAAGCTTTGACAGTGTCTTCTAAATATTAAATAAATAAAACTCACGGGGCTGTTTAAAACGGGGCGTGGGAGACGTCTCCACTTTCCAAATCCTCCATGTTTATCAGATTTTCCATCATAATTGTCCCCCTACGGACGCTAAGCATCATGTTCAACTAAATTTATTATTTATTAATATCTAAATATTATGTATTCTGTCAGTAAAATATTATTTAAACGTTCATACCACTATTTCGAATGATAAAACACAAACACTGTTATATTGTCTGAAGAAGCTTGTGACTTTTAAAAGTACCTGAAAAAATTTGTTCACCTCTTTGGAATTATCTCCAAGAAGGAAGTTGATAGGCCTAATTTATTCCGCTCCAAATTTTCGGATAGCTGCGGACAGGCCAGATTTATGATGTTAATTTTTCAGTACCTTCGCTCGATTTCTAAAGGATTATTACTGTGAAAACATTTTTAGACGTGTATTTCTTAGCATACTTAGCGGAGCTTTAAAGCAAAAGCTTTGACCAAATTTCTAAAAAGATCATACGGGCAAATTGCCTTTCATGCACTGTTGTTATCTTACTCCTACTGAAAAAGTAACTTACCAAACAAATGAATGTCTATAGTGTGACTGTAACGTAATATTAGTTTTGCGTGAAAGCTAATCATGTATTTGATTTCTGTGTCCTAAAACCAAGTTAGATAAACACCGCAAGTTATAACATTTGGATCAACTAATTCTCGCCAAAGAAGGAGTCAAATGGCAGTAGGATCTAAAGTTGATGCATTACATTTGAAATCCAAGAAAGGCTGGAGCAAATCTATCGATGTTCCGCATGTAGGTCATAAAATGCTCCGTTTTTACGGAATTCTAAGACAAGCCAAATTTTATTTTTACAGTACCCGCCAAAAATTACCGCTGTTCACTACATGCTCGCTCGCTGTTGCAAACATAACACTGGTCGTTCGAAAGGCGATAATCATTTCTGGCGCGCATTGTTGTTAGATCTAACGCGGCAAAAAAGCTGTAAAAGCACAAACACGTGGTGTCACTTTCTTAAAATTACGGGCTTAAGGGTTGCGCCGCAAACAACACGTTCTTGAAAGAACCTATCTACATAATAATGGGAGCTATATGCCATTAAAGTTTTTTTTTCATTTCCTGCCATCCATGACTTTTTGACCAAAAATACTCCAGAACCACCGCTCATGCAAATTCAGGCGGAAAAAGTTGGTCATAGGTAAGCAACCAAAACAAGAGGATATAAAGGTGCGTTCACACGTTAAAAGTAATTAGAAAAGTAATTTCGATCTCGAATTTTGAAACATGGTAAATAGCTATATTTGCTTTATAAATTCTAGTCAAACTTTGACTCTAATTTGTAATAGAATTATACAGTAGATTGCAATCTTTCAAAAGTTGAGCTCAAAAATCTGCAGGTCTCGGATAATTTGCTAAACAGAATTTTCTTTAAAAATTTCAATAGTGTTCGCACGTTCAAATCCATCGAAAATACAAAGAAATGTTTTCAACAGATAAGCTAAAATTTCAAGCAAACGGTTTCAACGTGTGAGTCCACATTTAAGCGCTTGAAAAACACAAATTTCATAGGAGTTTATGCTGTTTATACGGTTATAGAGCACAGATTATTTATTAATACTTTCAGTTACGAGATTATTATTAACAATTTCAGTTGCGCTGTAAAAAATATTCAGGCTAAGCATTCGAGCATATCTCCGAGTCTATATTGTCGAGAGCTTTCCGAAAAGTAGAGATCAAGCTCTTTGTGGGCACCATGCTCATTCTCTAGGGAAATTTCGAAGAGGGCGAAAAATTTCCTGAATAGTTATAGTTAGTGTTAAAAATATTTTGCTGAACATGGGAGCTTCCGCTGGGTGGTGAAAAATCTAGCACACATGCGAAATTACCACCCCGCCCCCATAGCCAGGCCAATGATTCAATTATTCCATGATAAATTACACACTAGTTTACTTCGAAAAAAGTTTATCTATTGTAAAAGGCACACCTGTAACTAAATGGACGTTTCAACAATCTAAAGCGATTGTTGATACCAATCGCAGCCAGTTGAGCAAACGCAAGAAAACAAAATGTGACTATCGGATCGACCAATGTGTGACTAAACACCATCATTCGCTGAAATTCTCGTTGAACTGCAAATCTAAAGAATACGTTCATTAGCATAACAATAATTTACGACATTAAAGTTCGCTCAACGTGACCTTACGAAATAAGCCAGGTAACATATATACAAGTGCCAATAACCATGGCAGAATACGTCATACTATACTACGATCACCTGCATAAGGAGTCGCAAAGCGTAAATTCAATCTACAAGAGCATTTACCAGGTGTTTACTTCAAAAATTGGGCTCATGAGGGAGGGGAGCTTAGGATGATCCTAATACTGTTTGCATCAGCTGTTGCACAATGTAAAATTGCCGTAAATTTCATGAAAACCAAAAACTTTTACTGTTATTGAGTGAAAATTTTCCCATAATAGTGAGATAATTGAAACGGAATATAGCTCGTATGCTAATTGTTTTCAATCAACATTTTGAATCAAACTGTAAAATTCTTCATAACTACTGCAAACGTTGTTTATGTTTACTTTTATAGACAGTTGTTACACTTTTACATTCCTAACTATTTACGTTCCCATGTATTAATCGTCGAATATAACGACAGAGAAAAAAATGCCGTTACCTCATAACAAAAAATAAACCCCTGAGTTGTGGGAAAAATGCTTCTTATACTGAAGTATCGGAAAAATGATATTTTTATTGTTTTATTATTATAGTAGTCATTAATCTGAATATATTGCGTCAGTCAGGGTATTGGAAAAACGCTATGCTTTAATTTGTACTTTAGGTATTTTGGAAAAATGCTTTTAAACATAATACAGCCGCTAAAATGACCGTGGACTAGCATATACGTCAAACCCCTGTTGTGTATCTGTCTTATGGCAAATTTTATTAGTAATAAATGTTTTAATTGTATATACAGTCGCTTAAAACATATTTATACTATTGTAACAGATCTATAATGGATCGTTACGAGGTAGATTAATCCTGGCCACAGCCTAATGGCCAACATTTAATAGAAGAAAGCCCAATAATCCAGGCCACAGTTTAATGGCCAACTTTTTGAATGTAGTTACGGATGTCTCCAGACTTAGAACATTCGACGGGGAATGACCCAAACGGATACGAAATTAAAACCCCGTATCAATATACCAATGTATATAGGATAGCAACCAACTTATGATCTTTTCGCCCAAGTGAAAATGCAAGCCGATCTCCTCATATATATGAACTGACAGCGAATCTGTTGTCACCTTATGGATAGACCATATATAATGGTCGCAAATCAGGAATTGTTGCGCCCATTAACCTCACCACAATCCAGAAATTTTCGTCATATTTCGGCCTTCACCGCCGACGGTTTTGTGATCAGAAGGGGTATCGTTATTATTATTTCAGGAATGGATAACCGTTGTAGCATTAGTACCATTATAGATCCATTGTAATGCCATAAAAGCACCCATTGGTATATGTAAGTTGTATCATATTATTGCTGTAATCATATTGTTGATGGCCATAAAGGCCTCTATTGGCGTACTTGAATCTAGATATCTATATTACTATTACCATCGTTATTGTTGTACCATATCATTTCAGTTGGCCATAAAGGTCCTCTATTATGTACTTGATTTGTATAATCATGATCATATCGAATGCTATATATGTATCTGTGGACCATTGGAATCCTTGTTTGTGCCCATATGTATTTATAGGTGGATGTATACGATTTGGCAGCCTGATTACTGTTGTATATTCGAATTGTACCCTGTACTGCAGAAGTATGATTATAACCGTTTATCTATAATTGTTGTACCATATACGTACCGATCCATAAATGCCTATATTTGGACGTCATTGATTATGGTTATACTCAGTTGTACCCTTGTAATTCCTAAGTTTGGAGGTACGAATACTTGTAACTTGGTTTCTTTAGGCTGATTTTTAAGGAAAAGTTAGTAATGTTTACGCATATAAACCAGATCTTTCATAGTTAAAGAATGCGAGTATGGTCAGCCCTTGCCATACCCGATTCGTGCATATATAAGACGGTACGACTACCCGCCTGCCCCGATGTATATATATATAGGAACAACCCTACCCCGCGTGGTAGGATTGCGAAACGTATCCCGATTTTAATAGAAAAGAGTGGCCGTGACGGCCACCCGTCACGACCGTCCTCACGAGTGAGGACCAAAAAAATGGCTGGTCACCCTATAGCGAACAGCAAATGAGCAAATTTCCTGAAAATATTAGTAAGAAAAGTAAAACATCAATTTACCAGTGTTAAATATTGAGAAGTACTATGGTAAAATGTAGCGATAAATAAAGTATCAGCTACCAGTTAGCTGATAAAATTGAAAGAAAAAATTGTGAAAATTTGGAATCTAAAGTTGCGGCTCCGGCCCATAACACCGGAACCGTTAAAAATTCGCAATTTGGGCACTTCACATTTTAGATAGAAAATTTTACGGTCTTTCTAATGAGATCGGTCCCGTGGATATCCGATCAGGATCCACAGTTTTGTCATGAAATAACTATATAAACCGAGCAATAAACCACATTTGATTTAATAACTCAATCATTAATTAACTCAAGGATACAAAACGATATCGTTAGAATCACTTACACCTTGGCTTTCTTTTGATTCCCGCTGTTTAATTCTTTACAAAATTTCTTGATGGGCTCGCCCGAGAGCCTACCTTTCCCTTTTATTGTCTGGAAGTGGACCTGTTACATATCAGAATAGTCGGACGAACGCATAGAATCCGGATATCGTTAGAATCACTGACACCTTGGCTTTCTTTTGATTCCCGCTGTTTAATTCTTTACAAAATTTCTTGATGGGCTCGCCCGAGAGCCTACCTTTCCCTTTTATTGTCTGGAAGTGGACCTGTTACATATCAGAATAGTCGGACGAACGCATAGAATCCGAATCCGTGACTCTTTTGGCACTCTGACCATCAGCGAGGGGAATGGTACCCTCTTTTCGTACCCGCCGCCTTCGGTTGTTTACTTAAGCCGCTTCTATTTCTGCAGACGCCGATCCCGAACACACGAGTATGTATAGTTCTACGAACTAGACATCATCTTTGATATAAAGTTAATAGCTTCATCAAGCTAATAATAAAGTGATAGTTCCATTAAGTAAATAATAATGTCGATATTAAGGAGATATTAAAACTAGCTTGAGTGGTTCATCAGCGGTTGTGTTTCAGTTTAGTACGCTTCACTATCCGTTGATCGGACTTGTTGAGTAAACAAAGCTGGATATGAAGCCGGCCCGTATTAATCTTATATATATTGGCGTCGTACAAATTTATATAAAGTTTAAATTTAAGGCTAAGACGCTGGAAAGTTTCTTATCAGTAGTTTTACATGAGCTTGGAAGTTTAGTTCTGTAGCGACCACCGTTAAGCTGTTTGACCTCGCAAGTTTGCAATGGAGCTAATATAAAAATTTATAATTTAATATAAAGTTTGCAGTTTGATAAACGTTATAAGTTTGCTATTTCAACAATGCCGTACCTGAACCACTTTAATTTAAGTTTATAGCTTTGAAGTTTGCTGAACATCGGAATTGTCCGGACGCGGCGTGCATAGTTTAATATGAAGTTTGTATTAATTTTATTCGGACGGTCGGAGCATCCACATCTTTGAGTAAATATTATTACTGTACCAAGTTAATATTAAGCTCAACTTAGCTTAATATTAAAAGTTCACTCGCGCTTGAGTAAATACACGTTTATATAGACTCTATTTGGAGATAAAATTTGAATTAAGCACGACGTTTCTAGGAAGTTTTATAGTTTTATAGTAATAAATCATTTTAATTATATGAAATTTGGTATAAAATTGGTCGGAAATTTGTTGAAATTAGGACCGATAGGAAAGTTTACTTTTCGACTTAAATTTTGTGGTCAAATCGTCCCAAAAGTGGCGACCAAGCACTTTTATTAAAATTTTATAGCATTTTAATGGCCCCATTAATTAAAATTAATTGCCGAAATTTAGTGTATTTAAGCAGAGCCACTCGAGCTCTCTAGCATTCAGTCTGACTTTGGCAGCTCAGAGTACGGTCGGTTTGTAGACCGCTCTGTAGCTTTACGGTTTGCTTAGGGTTTTACTTTTGTTACTTACGGCTTTCTTTTGGCTTTACCGATGGTGATCTTGCGAATGGATGGATGTCGACTGATCGGACTCGAAACTGTAGGTGTGGACATGGAGGCTGTGTAGAGTAGTTAAGTAGTACTGACCTTAGGCCAGATAGGTTCGAAGTTTAGTAGTTAGCCCATAGGACGAAATAGGACGTCAATGAGCGCCCGTGTATGACATTTAGCCACCCCTGTCCATACTGTTATTTACATGATAGCCTTGCCCGTAGACCCTTAGCCATGGATAGCCACTCATACGATTCAATTAGAAAGCCGAAGTCAAACCGAACCTCCCTCGGTCACTGAGTTAAGCGACACTTGCGTACAGATATAGATATCATCCCTGAGCCGACCGAGGTAAAATAAACGAATTTTTGGTTGAATATTAGCAATGGAACTCCTTATCACCCTTGGCCACGTTACTCGTATTAAGTGTTAATAAGCAATTTGACTCACAATTTTAATTAGGTTACAATTTCTTTGAACACGAATTCGTCGGTATACTTTGGTATTTTGATAGTTGGAAACCCCGTACAAATTATTTATTGTAAGATAAAATTACCCCAGGAACCTTGTCGATGTTTTATTAGGATGTCAATAAATTTCTGTATTGCGATGTTATCGATGTCGCTAGACGCGATATCGGGTTTATCGGGTCTCGGCCCGACGGACCAATTTTTGTGAGGACCGTTGACCCATTCATATTAAATTGAAAGCGTAGGTCGAACACAGCCCCCGTGCAAAATTAAACGTAGAAAGGCTGGTAAATTATTAAGAAATTAAAAGTTATAGGTTTTTCTCAACTCCTGACGAGTTAGACTAAGAACCTCGGTCGAAATCGAAGAAACCGAGCGATCTAAGAGCACGAACCGAGTGAAAATTAGAGATAATTTTGTTACGGTTGTACTGACAACCGGGCCCACCGTTTATAGACCCGTTTCGCCAAATAGGAACCCCTAGAAACGTTAATTAAAACTTTAGTAACTAATGGAGCTCTTTTCGGGTCCGTTTAGTCAGAATAGCATAAGCCTTAGTATTTTTAGGTTAGCGCCGATGACCTACAAGGCATCACCACTTATAGATTTATTCCCAAATCACGTTTGGGAATATTTTGGGAAAATGCAATTTTAACACGTGCCCCAGGGCCTGAAGTTGGTACAAAATTTTAGCCCGCCTAACATACACATATAGCCTTTCCGCACTGAACCGTCAATTTTAACACTGTTTTGGTCAAAGTTGAATGATACAGTACGTACATAATACATTTGTGTAGACCCTTAGTCGCATCCAGTCTTGAACCATCAACTTTTGATCGAATTGCTAACTAGCGTCGAGTTACGTTTATGTGATCCTACTAGTAGCGAATATCGAAGGTTAAGGCAACACCTTCAACCTTTCCACAAGTGTAGGAAGAGCCCATTAGGAACCTGTTAAGAGACCAAATAAATATACGCCATAAATGAATTGAATGTCGCCCAGGAAATTTAGATTATGCCGCGGAATACCCGAATTAGTACTTCAGAGTTTGGTATTTCGGAGTTCTTTTCTCTACCACTTATTGTTTAACCTTTTTTTGGTAAGAATATAGGATATTGTTCCGCCGATCTGAGCGCGAGCGAAGGCTCTTCGCAAACCTCGATTTAGGCTGAAAATTTGATAATTTAGTATTTTTCCATGGATCCGGCTCAATCCAGCGCCTTCTAGAAATGTGTAATTTTGGTCGTCAAAACAAAATGTCAAAATTTTTAGTTTTGATAACGTACACTTAAAATACACAACACATTATAATTTCGTTATAATTTTGTGTTAGGGAAAAGCTGAAAAGTTAGAAAATTCGGCGCCAACCTCAATTTATCGGGACCCTTCAGTCATTTGTAGGATATCTAACCCGGACAATATTGATTTCATCCTGGCTCATGATGATGGACGCAAAAAAAGACCGTTTCGATCATTATTTAGGTTGAGAAATGAGCACCAATGCAGGCCCAAACTTCGCCTCAGTAGAATCATACTTGGAAACTAATTTGATAGGAATTCGGAATCAAGAGTGACTTGTTGTCCAATGTTATTAGCGGAAAATTTGTCAATGTATCCACGGTTACTGTTCATGTGTATGTATGCGAGTAGGAAAAGTAATATCGTACCGTTGTCGCACTGGAGAAAATTAGGAGTCGTACTGATGGTCAGCTCACAAACTTACCTTTGTATCGATATGCACTATTACTTTTTGTTATAATAATTTGTTATGCGTTAATCCAACCGTTGTTGTACCTCATTTATGAATATCCACGTATCATGTACCATAGCCCTGATTAGTATGAGCAAGATCAAGACCCTCTCGCCCATTGTGTAAGCTTCGTCCCGTATCCATTGTTTGTACCCTTTATTTTACCGCCTTTCGCTTACCTGAACCTATACTTTCGTCGGAGTACCCCTAACAGCAATCGTAGTACCGAGCGAGTAGTTAGTTGAATGGCGCCTCTCGATGACTAACCGATTTATGCCTCGTGTTACTTACCTGTGTTTGCTTTTGATCTGGCCCACTTTTAATGAGTAAGGTGAGCGCAGCTGTAATTAGGAAAAGCTTAGCAGTTTACGCCATGATTTGAACCAGCTGTGAGAGTTAGATGAAAAAGGCGATGACTCCGCACTTACCCCATCGGTTGCCCTACTCATTCTCCCGATAGCGTACCATACCAGTGACATTGTACCTATTGTATTATACCGTCTGTACATGATTTTAACTCATAAATAAACGCTAAATCAAACCCAATTAGTCCATGCGTTTTGTTGACTCTAGCAGCGATAGGTATCAAGAGGGGTTTGAAATCCGTCACCCCTATCGACGACCCACGTTCAGGTTTGACACACGCATTGAAGAAGCAAAGCTTAGCGTGACTCGCCGATTCTATATTTGTGTTAGTTGTATTAGTGAGTGAGTACAACTCGTGCGACTTAGAAAAATGTATAAGGAAAGAAATTATGTTCACAGTACAAAATTTTCCCTCAAAGCCCAAAATAAGAAATCACGCGAATCCGACGTTAAACGTCTAGCGATTTGTCGGACCACTGGCTAAATAAATTAACCGTTTAGGGACGTAGGAAAAGCAAATAATAAAAAAGTTTCGACACCCTTCCAGGTAGGACGATGATAGGGAATAGTGGTATGGTCTCTTTGGCCTGAGAGCAGGCGACGGAGCCGACCTCCCTAGGGACCTCAAAGACAGTACCGCTTAGGCTACGTGCGCAACCCGTCCGGCAGGATAAGAACACATCCTGTGAAGTGCTCCTGCGGCCGGCTTGCTAAGCTCCGTAGACTCCTGAGACTGACCCGACTCTAGAAATTAGAACCCATTAGGTCCGCCCACGAGGTTACGATAGCCGGGGTCGAATGGGCATTACGTTGTGGAAGTGCGTAATGCAGCAGCGTCACGTCGATCTGATACACTAGGATAGGAACCCCTGTTGTTTTCTTTTGTTGTATTATTACATTTTTCGAATAAGTAAATAAATTATTTTTACATGGATTCAGTCAGAATGACACTAGGCTAGGTTAAGGAAACATGACATAGGATACATAATGATCCCAAAACACCAAAATGGTTCAAACTGGCACACCATTCTTAGAGCACAAAATTACGTTTTTGACATAACATGCATATACTTGGTCTCAAAACAAAAATATTATGAAACTGGCAATTTTAAAGACTAAAATCACAATTTTGATACTATATGGACAGCCAAAGAGACTAATCCCACCCAGAACAACCATTTGTCACCCATCTGAATCACTGACACATCATTCACATAAATATGACGGAGCGAAGCGGTTTTATTTTCTGTCTGGGAGTAAAAAAGTCGATGTCCGGTCGTCTTTCATGGATCTCAAGAACCACTCAACCTATTTCAAAAAACTTTTTTTGTTTGAAAGCTTATCGTGTGAAGATGTGCACCTGATATTTTAGAAGTTTGGCAACTTGCCAATTTTATTATTAATTAAGCTAATTAACACCCTAATTATGCTCATAACAGCGTAATTATTGGTCATAGAGTCGTTTTAAGGGCATATACAATAGGGTTTTCAGTTATGGCGAGTAGCAACTCTTAAATTTTTACACTCTTTACACTCTTACAAAATCCATGTCCTATGATTTCATTGCTGTGCTTCGATTGCCATCCATCACCATGCTGTACAAGCCTCGTGACTTCCTTTGTCTTGCTTTTCGTTCGAACGGAATAAAACTATAATTCTTTTATTTACTCATTATTGTCTAGGTAATAATATATTCCCAAGAATTTGAGTATGTTCATGTTACTAATGCCGTCGCTCCGTTCAAAAAATGTAGTTCCACTACGACTGGTATGAAAACTCATCCAGTATAGACATTTCTCACCTAGCTGCATCACAAACATGCCACTTACATAAATATGATACCAAAAAGGGCTCAATCTGACACTCTCAGTGGCCAAAATCACAATGTAAGATTGATATATCGGCAGTAAGTCACTATCGATTCAAAATTCGGGGATTTACTAGAGAATAATTGACTTGCACCTCAAAATCTGTGTATTGGAACTGAGTTGGAAATAATTATTTTATTAACTACTTAATAGTTAATAAATTGTAGTATCTTAAACTACCAAAAATTGTAGCGATCCCGGTAATCAAGGGTTTAATTCGTGTCAGGAATGGATACGCTGTACCTATCTTGGATATTTGTCTTTAACTCGTCTGAAAAGACAGGTGAAAGTTTGGACTGGAGCAATGTGTTAAGACATTAAGATTTTAGACAAAATTAATTTGGTCATAGATCTAATCAATCAGGCCCGAGATTCCACACTTTATAAACCACCTCAGAAATTGAACCGTCGAATTACTATTATAGGTCGGCAGGAAACTTTAAGACTTAAGCTATAATCATTATTAGTAATTTTCTCTGCATACGCCCCAATTCAGCAAATTTATAAAATTTAAAATAGTACAAATTTCTCCCATAACAAAAAGTATTAAGTTTCCCATGTTTGGAAAACTAGGCATTGTGTACAAAAGGTGTGATGAAATATCATGTCAACAATTTTCGGAAATCTTAAGAGATATAATGTCGGTCCCGACTAACTTTTACCGGGACCGCCGAGTGAAATTAGGAGGTCCGCACTGTATACTCCTCTGGTTCGCATTGGTTCACTAGTGTAAACCGTGCAAACGGCTAAAATGAAGAGAAATATAAGCGTTGACCTGAGACTGAGAGTTGCAATACATGCAGTTATGCATATCAAAATTTAATTATATCGTTAATGGATACCGATGATGGATGAAGTTACCAAGCGAATCCTTAGCAACCCCTTATTAAAATTGCCCATCGTGGACGTCGGATCCACGTATTACTTTCGACCTCATTGCCGAGCCGGTAACAACATCCTTGCTGTTTACGTAATACGACACGTTTTAGAAATCAAACTAGGTATTGTCAGGCCAGATAAACTGGCCATGGAATAAGCTTGAGTCGTGCGTAATAAAAAAGATTGTGACAAGTTGCCATTCAAAAATTTCCCTGCATATTGAAGTACGTATGATAAACACGTCTTCGGGAGAGACCAATCCTTGCCCCTTGAGGGCGCGAAATTGAGCGATTGGATATCGTTTGAATATTGTTACCAATATTACTTGGACATAGAAATGAATTTGATGAATGATGAGTTTCTAATACGGTTTGCCAATTTACAACATAGTAGGAACTATTTTGTACCTACTGTCATGCCTTGTTATCGAGTTGCATCGTACTGAGCCTTAGTGAGTCGTAACGTACCGTAATACTCTATTGAAATATTGCTTGTTGTGCAATGCTAGTTAATTGATGTATGTTACTGATGCACGGAAATGTACCAATTATACTTTGTCGTATTTAAAATATCGTAGATAGCTGCATAATAATATAAACAATCGAATTACTCCGTAATATCCATGTTGTGCGACCGACCCATACTAAAGGTGTATTCGATTTGCTTATCCGTAAAACCTTGCTATGACACACTATGTTCCTGTGTTAATTGATGATATATATTGATATGTGTGACGGGGTTTGAAATAGTCGCCCCAGTAGTGGAACTGTGTTTAGGCTTGGCGTCGGGTCATAAGCCTTAGCGTTTTCCGTTGGCGAATCAACGTGTGTGAGAGTTCCAAAGGTCCAACGTCGTAAATGAAATTTTGGGAACCACCCACGGGACCCATCGCTGAATCGAGGTAAGCGATCTGTCCGATCGCTAAACGTCCAGGGATTGTCAGACCGGGGAAAATGTGGCTGTAATTTAATTATCAAAAAGGGTATTCGAATAATCCCCAATGATGATTCCGGGTGAGATCACGATAGGGAATAGCGGAATGATCTTCTTGGCCTCTGAGCAGGTGACGGAGCCAACCTCCCTGGGTACGTCAAAGGTAGCACCATGTAAGAGACGTGCGCAACCAATCCGGCGGGATGCGAACACATCCCTTGAAGCGCTCCTGCGGCCTGCTAAGCCTTGTAACTTCTTGGATCTGACCGCGGGAAACGATCCAAAATGAATACTCTTGGCCCGCCCTTGCGGCTACAATAGCTGGGGCCGTACGGACACTGTGTTTGGAAGTTGTGTAGTGCAGCAGCGTCCCCAGCATTACACATACTTCTTAGCATTATCTGATAAATCGATCGAATCAGTGAGTTTCTGCAGCAATTTTGTTGTCGAACGACGCTCATCCAATTCAAGGCCACATTTTCCGAAGAAATGCTTCAGGTCTTCCTTTGTCTGAAATAGTCAATTTTATCTGGGCTCTCCATTTGCTGAAATTTTCCCAATGGGAATGATACAGGAGATCCTGGTTCGGAATCAGAGGGTGGAAGATTTTGCCAGAGAGGGCATGCAATAGCGGCCCCCGCGGTGCAACTGCGGGCTTCGAAATCTACAAATTAAAAAATCAGCATTTCTTAGAAAAAATGTTAAAATTAATATGGCTTCTCAAACTGTTGACCAGGGCCCCCACAAGTATTTCGAGTTTCACCAGGTTCCGTCACAGTTATGTGTTTTTGGTCTTATTTTGTAGAGTCACTTATTTTCTATGTATCTGCAAATCGGTCGCGGTTATTGTCATTTAAGATGCAAGTTGGGGTCAAACCGAACTTTTGAATAGACCTATGATACCCAACATACCCGAAAACGGCAATATCTCCGCATCCACTCGAGCAATATGAGTGATATTGATCACATTTTGTACAACGAAATTTATCCTCTACTTGTGTTGTGCCTACTTTGGATGGTGCGGAGCGCTGTAGCCTCATCCCAAACCGGCCTGGCTCCAGCGTTGAGCCTGCCCCTCCCCGGATCGGTTCACTCCAGGAGTTTTGTATTGTGTCGGATTTTGAAATTATGTAAATGGAATTGTAAACGATAATCTATTGTTATGCTAGCAGTGTATTTTTAATCTAAAATTATTTAATACTTACATTGTTCTAACATTTTGCGATATTTACAGCTAATGTGATACATAATTCCAACAAATTAACCTCAAAATAGGACAATTTGACGGACAACTTGAAGTGCAATTTTGTAATTGTACTAGTTTGTTTGACCCCTCTGGTGCTCAGGGGCTTCCAGTGGCCACCCCTTCTCCAGCCGAGAAAGAACTAGCGAGAACGCAGCTCTACGTGTTTGAAACTGCGAGACCCTAAATGCGCAATAAGCGGGCATATCTCCTTCAAACACGATTGCTGTCGATGCTCAATATTGTTGCGTACATCTCGCTGAATTTCATATTTAACACTCAGAGTACACCACCTTGGTGACAAGACAACCTACCAGTATACTGTACATATTTCAGTACTGGTTTTATAATGACGGAAAGAGCAATGCTGAATATGTCTTCGGTTAATTCATGCTGTAAATATGCAGCCTGCTGTTAAAATATATCTTTTGCAAAACGCATTTAACAGTAATATAGCTGCTAGAATCCACGTGGACTATGGTATAGATGAAACACTCGTTGCTTATAGCTCGTTTTGGGTAAACAAGAGAGATCAGATTGATAACAATGTATACTATCATACATTGAGTCTATACAATGCCCAAGGGTAGCTAAGATATGAGCGAAACCTCTACTATTTCCTTTTGATGTTAAGGTATATCACGTTTTTAAAAATATGACTAGTAATAAGTACCATCACAATAATCTATCCATTAGCTGAAATTACAACGGATTGGATTTCGGTAAAAGCCATGTATTACTTTTTAAGGTATGCTTTAACAACGTTATAACCAAGATGCTATTGTGAATGATTTTATTGCGTCGCAACATGGAGAAATACAAAAAGGTTTGGAATTGATTATCGTAGATGTCGCTAATGGGGCATACACATACATGCCGACGGTCGGTCATGCCAGGGGGGTAGAGGCCCCCACGGGGGGGGGGGGTCGCGCCCATCCCAGGGGGGGTAACCCCCCTGGCCGGCCAAATTTGTCTAGGGGGGTCGATCTCGTGAGGACCTTTTTTTGGTCCTCGCAGCCGTTAATACTATTATTAACCCTATATGAGATGGAAATGGAGGATATAAAAAAGTCTGTTTTCATCGTTACGTGGTTTACTAAAAAGGAAATTGTCCAGCCTTCCACATTCCTTGATTGCAGCAGCCACGTTTCACAAAACTGTTACCGACCATATTCATTCGTTTGTTAAAACGGCTTCGTCTTAAAACTATTTAATTTAGCCGTGTGCATTTGTGTGGTTTTCACTTGTTTTTTGTTTTCACTCGCAAGTTTTTGCACTAAGGTCAAGCTTTAAAACTCGGACAGCGGTCAAGTCACCCTCAGGGGAGGGGGTGCTGCGCACCCCCAAGGGGGGTAAAACGAGCCGGGCCTTTCGGCCCGGGGGGGGTTAACCCCCCCTGGCCTTTCGGCCTCGGGGGGGGGGGGGGGGGGCCGGAACTCAGGGGGGGTAACCCCCCTACCCCCCCTGCCGGCATGTATGGGCATACATATAATAAGGATTTTGATAATCTAACATTTGCAATACAGCATCAAAACACCTGGAAGATATTTCATTACAAATAATGATACATTGCTGGGCTCTCCAAATTAAGGGGTGTGGGGGCCCTGGCATTTCTCGGTACCCCCTGGTTTAAGAACAGGTGCCGCCCGGTTTATGCCCTCTGGCAAAATTTTAGGCTCCCCCAGTTAACCGCCTCATCGAAAATTTTTTGTTTACAATCGGTCCAAAGTACATAAAATTTGATCAAAATTTGTACTAAAATTTCGTTTTGAATACAAAAATTTAACAAATTTTGTCAAAATTTGCTTCAAAATAACTTTTTATCTCCATGAAAACCATTTTGTCAGTGTTTCTGACACAATTTTTAACCGTTTTCTCTTGGAAAAATACCCCCTGGCAAAATCGGGTGCCCCCCGGTTCGAACCCAGGGGGCCTCTGGTTCATGCCCCCTGGCAAAATTTTCAGCGAATGGAGAGCCCAGCATTATATAATCGTTGTGCTTTTCATGTTGATTTCGGTGTATTTCTTGTTGCTATTTTACACACAAAACTTGCATTTCCGCCATAATGGTGAAAAAACTAAATCTTATATTTACTTTAAAGGTGACTCATTAATAACGTTTGCAAAACAATACTTGTAATTTCTCACGTCCACAAATATAGCTAAACGGAAGGCCGACAAATGCACTTTTATAACCGTGTGACACTCCATTTACTGTAATGTCGTACCAGTTGTTGATAAAAGCAACCACAGCACACGTGTCGACGACTTTTAAGCTAACCGTATCAAGTAATCCAGAGATACTGAGTTCCTAAAAATATTTGAAAAACAATATAGGCGAGCACCAAATGCTGACGAAAATATATCAAATAAAAAATATTATATATATATATGTTAATAAAGATAATGAAGTAAATACGTCAATACTATAGCGTTTATACATACTACTGCATTTATCCAAGCCGGCGGAATCAAGCTAAATATTGAACATGATGCACTAAAAAACTAAACATTGTGCGAACGTGTGCGGTAATATAGAATATGTACTACACGAAACAGTCTGTTCCAAATACCAAGCTTAAGAAGTATGAACTTATGCTATAAGGCAAAATTATAAATGCCGTACATTAAAGTTTCAAATCTTCTCACATGTCATAGTTTTTAAAAACAATTTACTTCCATATGAATTCAGACTGATTAGTTTGAAATTAAGACGTTTATGAGCGCTTTGCAAAGCATGTAACTTCAAATCTGGCTCCACAATTCCAGTTTTTTGTGTATACAAATGAGTTCAAATAAGTTGCGAAACACAGTGCGTTAAATATCGAGCTAAATTACATATTTTGCCTAATCCAAACACTACTCTGTAGTAACTACCAGGGAGTAACCGCAGTTACGGTTCCGGCGAAAATCGTGTTCCGGTTGCGGTTCTGGCAAAGGGCAAAAATCATACCGGAACCGGAATTCCGGTTTAAAAAGTCTGTTTGAAATTTTCCACGTTTTTTGCTTTATCTGTGATCCAAACATATGTAATATATATTATACAATGATCAAGCTACAATACAACCAAGCAAAAGAAAAGATTAACTAAGCAATTTGACGTTTGAAACGTAAGTAGGGCACATAATTTGGGCAGGAATTTTTCATAATAACCCGCAGGAGTTTGTTAAATCAAAGCCAGGTCGATGCTTGTGGCAGCTATTTTACACATTCAGAAGTCTGTGGGGTACGTTTCAATTACACCGGTCCAACTCGGTAACAGAGTATGGCTTACGCAGAAGTATATACTTAGGGTATGCTTGGCTAACATAAATTGCTTCAAGAACCCGCCAATGCGCTTGTAAACTGGGTAAATCAGTCTATATTGAAGTAAACTAACGTTACCTGCAACGCAGCTAGACTAGAAACTGCTTTCTTGGCAAAGAACTGTATTCATTGAAACTGTGCGAGCAGCATCACAGTGTGTCTCATTTATAGCATTCTGATTAGAACGTTATCATCATTATCATCTAACTTACCGGCACTGTTTGTCCAAAACTTACGGGCACTAGTTTAAACAGTGTCCCTGACCACTGATCAGAAAATTACCTTCTATCTATTATTTTCTCTTAGAATCATATAAACCAATAATTTCAAGTTTCCTACAGAAGAACATGTAACAAACGTATGTGTGGTAAAAGAAGGCGACTAGAAACAAGCAAAACTGTATTTTACGCTCCAAGCTTGGTAAGCATATTCGATTTGACGCAGTATCGCAATGGTGTATAATAGTGGAAGGCATTTTTTGCTCTGGGTGTCCAAAAATCGACATATTTGATCGATAAATAAACATTATTCCCTTCTTCAGTCTCTTTAAAGTTTCAGAAAGGCAATAATCCATCGCAATACATTAAGTTTAATGTTAAAGTTATTTTTAATGCATTTTTAAATCCACTATACTTTCATTTCTTCCTTCATCTGTTTTACTCTGGGGTTGTGCCAGGTACTAAAGGTAACTGACTATACGTTGGTGCTGATTGCACAGGCTGGGGTCTAGGGGGTGTGGAATATTGTATAAGCCATTCAACCGAGACATATTCCTCTAGCGTAGCTTTGAATCCTATTGGCATCAACGGCGTGTCTGGAAGGGGGGTAGGTGGGACTGGGTTTGGGGTACCGTTGCTCGTAGGAGGCCGTAGGTTCCCGATAAATATGATATGGTACCTGTGCCTTGTCTGGGTCAGCCACTAAACGTTGCGAGCATGGGCTGAGTTAGGTTTGCGTGGCGATAGCGGCTCGGCGCTGGGCGGGTGTAAGCGCTGAAATTTGTATGTTCAACAACCAACCCTGACAATACGGGCGGTTCAGTGGTATGGGGCGAAGACTCATCCGGGTCTTGCGAGGCGGACGCAAATGCAGGGTAGCATTATTTTCGTGATTTGATACGGTCCACATCACCTGCGTTCCAGTTTGCGTGATAATCCCGGCGTAATATAGCAACGGTAGACCCACACATGGTCATTAACTCGATATCGGGGACCTTAATTTTACGATTGTAATAGCGTTTCCTTTGTTCCCTAGCAGATTGCATGGAATGATAGGCTATATCTCGGATTGTGGCTAACCAACGCAGTACATTCGTACGATAAGCCTCTCCACCCATGTAACGACCTCAATCAGTTTGTGTTTCAATTCCACCCGGTACTCCGGATTGAAATGCATGCATGCGCATAAATGGTGGATAGTGCGTGTACACGTGTACGGCTGAGTTATAATACACGATGTAGTAGGGTAGGACTTCGTCCCATGTAGTATGGTCATTTTCAGGTAAAGCTACCCTTAGGAGAAATAATAACGTGCGGTTAAAACGATCGATTTCCATATTAGCCTTTGGGTTGCAACTCAAAGTTTCACGTTTGAATGTGTGTAGTCGAGCGCACAAGGCTTCCATTACCTCCGAAACAAAAAATCCTCTTCTGTCCGAGACTAACTCTTTGGGTGCGCCATACCGGCACACCACGTCCTCAACGAAAACCTTAGCTACACTCCTAGCGGACTGATTGGATAGAGCAGCGGCAATTACTAACTTGGTAAACTGATCAATGAAAGCAATTACGTATCAATTTCCACTTCGTGACACAACTCGTGTGTCCAACATGTCAACAAACATGCGATACACGGGTGTGCTAGAAAACGGATTCTCTCGGACATTTTGTGGTAAGTTGCGTGATCGCTGGCAGAGAACACATCACCTTTCATACTCGTCCACGTCCTTACCCATGGTCTCCCAATAGTAAAATGTTTAAGCTTACTCAGCCGACGATCTCTACCTAGATGTGCACCGAATAAGGTGTCGTGTTCATGTTTACGTATTTGTCGTATCAACAGCCTAGGTACACATAATTTGGGTCGATGGTCGTACGGCATGACGGGAAGCAGATACAGAATGCCAGTGTCAGGGCAAAGCTGGTAATGGTGGGCTTCTAACTTGAGAGCGGTCGCCGCCTTGTCATCGGCTGGCGAACGATGAGTATGCAAATAACACCACATAGGACCAAATTGTTTATCCCTGCGTTGGATGTACTGTATGTAATTGAGAAGGTTCCTTCCTTCGTATTGTTGGAAATATGGCAAATAGATGTGTTCGCCAGTGTGATAAACCTGCTCCGGGCGTTGTAATTGCACTCGTGGTTCGCAGGCATACGCAATCCTAATTAAAGTATCGTACTCTTCCACTTCTGGTAAGCCGCCATACCTCTGCCTAACGTTGATTGGTAGACTTTGAGGTCTAGCGAGTTCAGATGTACCAGCAGTGGCGCGAGTAGAGCTCTCGCTTACCGCAACAGGAGCAGGCGGCGTCGGAGCAGTCGGGGTGCTTGCGGTAGCGAAGGCCTAGAACGTGAATCGGGTGCCGATGAAGGTCCAGGTGTTGGTTCACTAAAGCGTCCTTGTGTCGATGTTGGGCCGGCTGATTGTTTAGGAGCAGTCGAGCGTCTCCGGAGTGGCTCGACTCCCTCAGGCCACGGGTCGTCCACGTCTCCGCAAAAGATGAAGCGGGTTGGATCTAGTAAAGGATCATAGCAGGTCCTTCGAACATACGATAGAAACGCTCTCGGACATACGCGGGTGGCAAAGTGACGGGAGCGTCAGGGGGAAGTCCCATAAGCTGCCGAGTGAGCGTTTCAAGCCTCCTCAGAGGGGGTTTCCGTTGCGGTCTTTCCGGAGCCTTGCCTCAGCCACGATCCTGTCCTTTGACAGCTACAGCGACAATTCGAGGGTGGTCCTTTTCGTCATACTCGGCTTCGTCGGATGAGTAGGAGAATTCCACGTAATGCCGGGGATCGCATGATAGTTTGTCAGCACTGGCATTAGCTTTACGCAGTCGATATTCAATATTGAAGGCTCCGAATTCCATAAGTAATACGTTACGCCAATGGGCTAAGCGCGAGTTTCGTTGTGGTCCCTCGAATAATGCTTTAAGAGGCTTATGGTCTGTCTCGACATGAAATTCATGTCCGAGCAGGTAGTGCCTAAAATGCAAAGCGGCCCATCTGATGGCAGGAGCCTCAGTTTCAATTCAAGATATCGGCGTTGATAGTTTACGAGTGATTTGTTCGCATAGGCGATTGGTAATGTCCCCTTATCTGTCTTCTGCGAAATCACGGCCCCTAGGGTATATCCAGAACCGTCTGTTTGGAGTATGAAAGGCTTGTAAAAGCCTGGATAGATAAGCAGTGGCTCTTGCACCAACGCCTTACGTAGTTTTCCGAAAGCTTCCTCGCTTTGCTGTGTCCACGTGAATTCGATGTTTTTGTAACGGAGGGCGTTAAGCGGCTCGCAAATCTCTGAATAATGCTGCATAAATTTGTGGTAGTAACCCACAAGCCCTAGGAAGTTCTGTAATTGTTTGAGAGTCTCAGGTCGTTTATAATTGTCAATCGTGGCCGTTTTCTAGGGATCCGGTTTAACTCCTTCGGAGCTAATGATGTGTACGAGATATTTTAACTGTTTCTGTCCGAATTGGTATTTATAGGGATTCAGTTTAAGATTAGCTTTGCGGAAACTATCAAATACGGTGGTTAAGTCTACTAGATGTTGTTCAAATGTGGGTGAAAAGACCAATATGTCGTCTATGTATATGAGACAACGTTCCCCCTCTAAACCTTTCAAGATAATTGACATACACCTTTGAAAGGCGCCTGGCGAGGAGTTTAAACCAAAAGGAAAACCGTTGTATTCGTACTGTCCGAGAACAGTGACAAAGGAGGTTTTCTTTCTGGTTTTGGGATCTAATTCTAATTGCCAGAACCCTTTGTTGAGATCCAAACTGGACATGAATTTTGTGTTTTCAGACAGTCCAGTGTGTCATCTATACGAGGTAGCGGATATGAGTCGCGCTCTGCGACTACGTTGAGTTTGTAAAAGTCGACACACAACTGTTAAAAGTGCCGTCGCTTTTGGTGACGTACACTATGGGGGAACCCAACGGTGAATCGGATGGTGTTATAAGACCTGCTTCCACCATACTGTTCAATTCCTCCCGTAAGGGCTCTCGTAACGAATGTGGAAGACGATAGGGCACCTGTTTAATGGGTTTCGCGTCTCCGGTGACTATCCTATGCTGATGTCACCGCACCTACCTAGACCAAACGGGTGTGCACTAAATATATCTGCATTTTCAGAGATAGTCGTTTTCAACTGTTTAAGTTCGTAAAGATTGAGAGTCGTGTTTCCGAAATTGATATTGCTTGGGATTTGTATGGACCGTTCGGTATCAATGGCCTTCTTTTATTCATTTATAACCTGTACTACATTGTCTCGTGTAACCCCGATGTTATTACTTTGCTTAACGTGGCGAGGAGGTCCAAGCTTGACCAGGCGCTGGTTGCTGTTATACAAAAGCTCAACCTCATTATCGTCAAGCATCTCTATATGCCCTATCGTTTGGCCTGCGTGTATGGCAACAGACATGTTTCCGAAATTCGTCATTACTACCGGAATCATACGCTGGCCAGTGAGCACCAGAGCGTGAGCAATAGCAATGTTCATAATAAAGGGGTCCGATAGAAATAATGCTTGGCCAGTAGGCAGTTGAGCGATCTCATGGATTACGTTAATGAATAGCTCCGTGTTCGTCGGTACCTGTGTATATTTCCTATTCACTACATTGATGACCGGTGGTCGACAATCTCCTTAGTCGGCGAAAAGCGCCGAGCGGTTCTCAATCTTATTTAATAAATCCAAGCAACGATCCTTAAAGTTTATGGCTACGTACGGTAGTAAAGCCGCGAAAACAGTGCCCAGAGTCCACTCATACGGGGTGGCAGTAGTTACTTGAAAATCGTATAGTGTACTTAGCGATCTTATGGTAATTGGTGCCTTCACTACTCCGCTTATCGTCAATTCTTGTTGGGTAGCTGACACAATTCGGGTGGTATCTGTGTCCCGGGGTACCAAGCCCAAACGAGCAGCTAAGGCTTGGGACATAATCGAAAAAACGGCCCCAGTATCTACAAGTGTCGTAACCGAGTTGCCGAGTATGGTCGCATTGATAAGTAATTGAGTATTCCCAGCACTCATGGTGTTTAGCTGTTTGGTAAACACACCTTGACGGGGTCCGCGACGCAAGTCACGCGTAGGAGCAATAAATAGTTCGTCGTCCTCTACGAAAACAAGTTCCTCCTCAGATGAGTTGCGTGAAGTTAATAATCTAGAAGAACGACGCGGGGCACGGCTAGACACAGCGGACATGAGCGGCGCCCGAGAAGGTGTAGCCGTGACCTCGGCCGACGAAGTTCTATCTGTACCAGGGGTGGCGTTCTCATCAGGTGGAGCACTCGGATATCGCGTTCTTACTTTGATGAATTAAATCGCTTTCCTAGGTTTACTATCGGATTTAATTAACCGCCCGCGGCACGGGAACCACCTGGGAATATAGTACCCTTACTTAAGTAAAACCTTGCACTTGGTCATACAGTAGATCAGACTGACAATACTAACGATAATTGTAACGACGAAATCTGGCGAGAGTCCAGTGTATTCCAGAGCAGGGAAATTAACCACCCTACGCACTTGTTCTTTAGTTATCTGAGCTACCTGCAAATCACTGACCTTGGTGTTGTCGAGTGACTTTCAATTTAGGGTCTTAATTTGAGACAGGAGAGTCGGTCAACGGTGATGTCCGGTCCAAACTTGATCGTGATTTTCTCGGGTTTCAACATGCTAGTTAGTACTTACTATCGACCCTATAACCAGCTGTGTATAGTTTCCGTGCGGAAACCATAGTATTCCCTTAGGCAGAACCTCTATGGTTTTGCCCAAAGTTGCATGTGCGGGCTGCCTACGATTTGTCAATATAACCTCAGGCTCACCAGTCCTAATTAAGACGCCTTGAATAGTTGTGTGCACAGCGGTATCGTTAACAAGTGGGCCAATACGCGAGCGGTTGCTACATGTATGTTCGATGGGCTCAGGCACATGCTCACCTGCGATAATTCATTCTAAACAGGTGGTGCTGTGGTCGGCTATTAGCGCATCTGGTTCACAGAAGACAATTCCGGGTCTTTGTTTGCATGCTCCTAGGTTTAGTAATTCAAAGCGAATGTGTCCCAACCGGGCGGAGTATTGCGGCAGCGGTAGTTTCAACTGCGTTAGCGTAGTAGGTGCGTTGCAGTCAGTGTTATAAACCCGAAAATAAGGTCTGACGTCGTCGCGTTTAGGCAATGGTAATTGTAATATGAACCCAAGGCGAAATGCCGTTAAGTTCACACATACGGGGAAAACGCGGCGAATTGATATACCAAACTGGGTTCTCGCATTAGGATAGTCTTAGAAATGTGTGGATCTAAAGCGAATAGCTGTCGTAACATAACAACATCGATTACGGCAGGTGATAGTTCGCCGTTTAGCATAGACTCTATTATGACTTGTACCGTCGAGCGCATATTTACTCGAAAAATGTGATCGATCAATTGGCAGTGCACATTCACAATCCTTTGCTGATCAGCACATCAAACTTGTTCTATCATAGTAACTACCTCCTGCATACTGTGATGTAAGAATGCATAAATGTCCTCGTTATCCCGGATCAATTGTCTTATAGCCTTAGTATTTCGAAAGGAGACTTCATTCGTCTCACGCATAAATTTCTCGAGGACAGTTACCTGTTGACGACCATTATTAATATGCACTCTATTGGCGAAGGCCATTCCCAGGCCCAGAGAGCCAGCAACGGCGCCTGCAGCGACAGCAATTAAGCTCGCGAAGCGTTTTTCTCTGCGGTTGGTGAGATCGCATAACTGCTCATTTGCTACACAAAAGAATGGACGATATGATACGCTTCATCAAGCTCGCGTTCCAAAGCGCTTAGGGTCGCGTGCAATTGTGGGTATTCTGTGCAGCAATCAGCCCGGTAAGACCCGTTGGCCTCGCAGGGCGGACAGAAATTGCTCACAAAGGGATCTGACTTGCGTTCCCAATCCCGTAGTGATAGCTGCAGTCAGTACCACTGGCAGGTGCGTTGTCTGATCTGAGGTGACCACTAAACCCTGTGGTTCAATGACAACTCCTACGTTTCCGTTCACAAAAACACCTAGTAGCGAGATTGTATCGCTGAATGGTGAGAGAGTAGCGTGTGTAGAGCGAAGTGCCGAGAGTCAAAGAAGTATTAGTATAACACATAAATTCCCCATAGCCAAAGGGTTTCCGTGACCGTTATTAAGATCCGATAGAGGGCGACGGGTCGTACTCCAAGGCGGTTCCACCACTCACTCAATAACAACAACCTCTTCGGCTATTCAGTCGTCCGCGCCTCCCTCGCCTGTTTGTTCGCCACTCTCCTGAACTAGATTCCTCCTGCTTAGTTGTATCCACGTCGATCTCACGGCATCTTCTAGCGCCTCCTCGGGCGAGTCCAGATAGTCGGCCATCGCCAGAGCCAATTTCTCATCCAAGTCCCCGGCGGAATTGCTGATAGTGTCGCGTTAGAGCGTGCAAGGTTCCGAAATTAGGTAATCTACTTCGACGTGTTCACCGATTTTCATACCGCACTCGATCTCAAGCAGGTTGATGCTCGCAGGGCGTCACAGAAGCCTTAAGCGTGCGCATAATAGCACCAATCGATCACGTCTGTGAGATTCATCGGCGAACATCATACTGCTCATTGCCTATTGACCAAAAGCACTGATCGGGACTCCCATGATGTCCCTGGTTTCTATAGATGAATTCGAGGAGATGGGGCTCCTTGTACATGATTTCGTGCAAATCAATATTCGCCGCACGGGCGAGGCGTTGCATACGAGCTGTTTGAATTCCCACACAGCATCGCCAACTAGGTAATATATACCCGTCCAGACGGATATATGCATAAGCGGTACTCAGAGTGCCATCGTAATTGCATTTCCCGCGATGGCCGACGAAGTAGCAGTGTGAGCATACGTTCGGTGACTGTCGAGCGTGACTCTCCTTACACTCGCAACAGATGGGATGCCTGCTTAGCTCCGCCTGGAATTCCTTCTCCATGACCTGCTGGTGCGTGTGTCCATTCACGCATTGGCCCACCAGTTCCGTGAAAAGTTCCAACGAAGCGAGAGTTACCGGACTAAGGTATAAGCCAGTCATGCGATGCTCAATTGGAGAAACTATACCTAAGATGCTATTGGCGTGACGGAACCCTGTTGGAGAGCTGCATTAGTACTACCCTTCAAAACGGACGTCCAAAAGCCTGCTTAGGTTATTTAGTTGTTCCATAGCGATAACTACCCTCCGATAAAAGGGAGCTTGCGGTTGCAATGTCACAGGCTGTCCAAATTCGATATTAATTAGTTAGTTAATTGGTATAAGACATTCCGCTACCTCGTGGGTCAAATTATCAGCTAACTCAATGCGAGGGTATTGGTAATCTGAAGTTTCGGCATGATCCGAGGGAATGGCCAACAATACGTCCGTTCCAATGATTCAATTTCGTTCATCATTGGTCAATGACCGAACATATTTAGGTTCGATTGGAGTATCGTTGGTGAGGTAGAGTCCGTACACGTTCAACAGTTGTTCGTCAAGTCGGTGTATTCGTTCAATACTAGCTTCCCGCACGAAGTTGAGTAAGTTATCTCCTCCCATGCACGCATCCGAGTGTTCGCTAATCAAGTTTACTGATTCCTCCGAATTACCCGGGGACATACTTGGTCTCCCTTCGACGGATTAATCCTCAGCTGTCACCGATTTTGCACGTGGGCTACCCGAATTACCTAAGGGCATACAAGGCACCTCTTCGACGGGTCCCACAATACTACTGGAGATGTTGATCAACGTGTCGGTGCAGTCACCTAAATTACCCGAGCGCATACGCGGCGGCCTTTCGATATGGTCTCCCCTAGCGTTTTCAACTGGGAGGTCCAAATTCATCTCGCTCAACTCCTCAATAGTGATACCGCCACCCTCGCTACTTTCACTCGGGTCGCTCCCAGTTACAGCACCATCTCAGTCCTCGGAGCGGACAGGTAATTGACTAACTCGCGAGTTCATCATATCAATACCGTCGTTCGATGGTGCTCGCCGTAGTTCGTTGTCA
>JASANE010002215.1:0-59161 GCA_030248225.1 Trileptium ribeirensis
GAATTCGCGAACACGATTTTTATGGTCGGATAGGGTTAAGTGGGAAGCTCATATGTCCGGTTGAAATAAATGATCCAATGTTTTCTATTGCTAAACTGTATTGTTCTATAATAAAAGCCCATTAAAAGCCTGAACTGAATATAATTATGGCAGTATTGTTGGTTGTTTCAGTAGCGGGTAATGCAAGTGTCATTGATGTTGTGATATTTTTCCTAGATTTAACATAACAAAAGTCCATGTGCCATGCCGTACTAATATAATGCGGGGCGTATACAAGGGGTAAGCCGCTAAATATTTTTTCAAAGCGACGAGTGGTGGGAATAAGCCAGGGGAGACCAAAAATTTCTCCCGGCCTCCCGGTTTTTGAGGATGCGCGAAATTGGGATGTTAGACGTTTGGGAGAATATTTAATGTAGTATTTTGAACTTAGGGTACTTATACCGAGGCGCTTTGCTTCCAGATTATCTTATGTTTGGGGGACGCATCCCCCTTATACCCCCGGAAACTGCGCCTATGTCAGTTAGTCGTAAATTGAATCCAGACGCATCAAAGTTGAGTAGAGTTGTAAATTATACCAACAGATCTGTTAGTTTCGTATGGGTTCGCACATTAAAGATAAACATTTTGGGTCGTGGCCCGGATTGGCCCAGCACATCCCGGCCGTACGAATATAACAATATACTTTGCTCAGATGTTCGCGAACACATCGAATCGTGAAAGCACTTGAAACAATTGCTGTTCGTGAACGCTTTCACACAAATGGTTTAAATTGATTTGTATACAAGTGTTCGCGAACGATATTTATGCATGTTTAAACAATGGTATCCCAGTTGAGTTAAAATAGCCATTACTAAAATTTGCACTTTTGTTATTATGCATATGGCGTGTGCGAACGTGTTCTATATATCTATACGAATTGCAATATCTTATTCGCGAACCAAACTTTGAAACTCAAAAGTAGCGCATTTACGTTCACTAACAAAATCACAAATTCAGAACTTTAAACTCCAAACGGCTAGTATGATGTTCGCTAACATTTTTGAACTAATCAATAAACGGGCAATTTGTTGTTCGTTAACGTTTTGGGACGATTCACCAAAAGCCATTATTTCTGTTCTCAGAGAATTTTACGGATTGCCTGTACACCGAACAAGCAATTGCCAATCCCTAAATTCAAAATAGGATGGTAGGCGGCGCAGCTTAAGTTTACTCATGCATTACGCCGAATTTCAATTGACCAATTTGTGACAAATTTTAAGCAAAATTACAAAACACGATGGTTGGCGGGGTCAGCTTAAGTTTATTCGCGCATAGCAGTACTCGTCAGAAATGACTGTCTCGCTTCAAGGGAACGGAAATCGATCAACATTCATTACCAGAAATAAGTGCTGTACCATCATCGTTTGTTCGACGTTAGTTTTAGAAATTACAGAACCCGCCAAAAATGACTATCGACACTCCAGACTTTCGTTTAGAGATAAATTCAATTCGATATTTGATCCATGTTCGTTCAGTCAACACGCCACGGTCATTTTGGGCGAGTACTGTACCTATCCGCGAATCAGTTTCGAAGGTGGCTCGGAACAATTTCCACCCTCCCCCTTTAATGATGAGTCTACTCTTCTTGTAAACCACAGTTCGCCATGGCAAAATCTAAAAAGCTGCAATCTGTGTTATTAGACATCGCCATTAGAAGTCATAAAGGTTGAAATACTTGCGAAATGCCTTATACACATATGCACCTTTTTACTCAAAATATAGCAACATAGTATTATGTATTCAGTTTAGTACACACGTGTTTGCTGATATATAGCACTTCCTCTATGGTTTTGCTAGTGCGATACTACGTGTTGTGTGTATCTCCTATCTTCCACATAAACGTGTTGGCACCCCTTTATCTTGTACAGACCCTCGACTCTGGTTACGTGCAACATTTTAACACGCATTTTTTATAATCTAATATTTCAGCAACGAAGAAGACGAGCTGCCGCAGATCAGTTGCCTACATTGAAAAAGATGAAGAGACAATAAAGCATTTCAAGTACAGTACGCACCAGAAATGACCGTCGCATTTCGAACAAGTCGCGAGCGAGTGGTTCGCTCGAGATTTCGACGCTATTTGAATTATAATAAATTCTGTTTGTGGAACAATATATTTCGACAGTAATGTTTGGCGGATGTATTTTCAGTATATATATATTCGCCAGAAATGACTTCAGTGGACGGACGGCCAAGCATAATTTTCTAATATATAAACAAATCTTCAACGGTTTTGGAACTATCGTATGGATAATTTGGTTTGACTTTGTCAGTATCGGTTCACGTCTTGGTACATAGAATCGATTTTTGAGTATATGTAATATTTTGTGTAAACGTACATATTTATGTCGGTGATGTAAAATAAAATATTTAATTTTATACTTGTTTTTGACTAAATTAGAGCTCTTTATATAATAATAGTTGTTTAGTTATCGTCCAGGCTTCCTAGCTTGTGAACCAGTAAGTGAAGTGTTCATCTCGTTTTGGTTGTTTTCATGAATGACTCTCCCTTCGGTTAGGCGGGAGCGGAAGCATTGATTTTTATTTGAAGTTTGGTGTTTTGAGAAAACATGCAAAGCAGTGCACGTCGTATTCACACAAGAAAATAAATGCACTGAGTTTTAGAGTTTTCATGAGTTCCGTCTGACTAAAGAGCAAATTAGATTCTAACTCATAGGGCCCGGTAAAAGAGCAAACAGGGCGTGTATGTGTCGAATGTGTTTTACATCGTGACATCGAAAAAATTTGTTCCAAACAAAATGTATTCACGTCTATGTGCATAATATAATTAGATTTACATTTCAAGTCATGGAATCAAACTACTTGGACAATATAATTTGACTATTGAACCCGACGTTTTACGCGACGTACGTTTAAAGGACTGTCGGCGAGGTTGCTTTTTCCATACGTCTTCCTTGTAAAATATAATGCTTTGTGCGCCGTAGACTACTTGAGTAGACACGTAAACATTGGGAGTCAACGCATTATTCAAGAATTGTCACTAAGCGTGGGCAGTACTACTGAAGTGGCCGACATAACGGGGTAGTGCGTAGTGTCCCCATATATTAGGTATTTTGAGTGCTAACTTGAATTTATTCATTTTCCACAGTCTGCAACAATTTTACACTTAGCATGAGAAATATAACTACCCCAAAGCAAGATCCGTTCCGTGGTCGACAGCACGCAGTTTCTGGAAATTGTACGTTGAAAGATCCTAAGTTGCTAAAAGAGCTAAGAGGTGTTTGCTTATGACTATTGGCAAGGAACTTCCATGGTATAACAGTCATCGTAAATTTGAATGATAACGTGAAGAAGTTACGACGTAAGTTATCAAAAATGAGTTGAACGTTTATTATGTATGTGCAGAAGTTTGAGATTGTGCCTTCTAACAGAAGGCACAAATTACTACCAATATTCGAATCGATTCCAGTTCTCATTTTCATGTCATTTCAAAAAAGTAGAACCCCTGTGTATATTGAAAAAAAGAATTCACGTCAAACGTGGCAAAAATACAGTGCCTTTATCGTACGTTTTTAAGCAATTGATTTTAGCAAAAATGAACCGTTTCGTGGGCTGTGTGCCTACCTGGTATAGATCGGTCACGCTAAAACTGTAATTTCTAACAACAATTTTACAGCCTAATAAACATCCAAATGTTCCATGTATTGCAAAAAATTTAATGCAAAAATTTTCCCGAAAAAATGTACCCACTCATGCCTGCTAATCGCACTTGGGAAAATTCTTTAGTATTGCAAAAAACTAACGTTTTCGTTTCGTATTTATTTTGATGTACACGCTGCTCATTCTACAGTTGTTACACCAGATGTATATATACTTCAATGCAAAGCGTGAGCCTGGCTTTTTTATGGCTTAGGTTAAGTTTACGTTTACCGATGTATATGCTAAAGTTACCCGACATATCTCAACTGAGATCTAAGTTCACACACGGTAGTAAATTGGTATGAAGGTGATAACTCCACGAGCGGAGAGATTTGAAAATGCATTAAAGGAACACGTCCTGTCTATTATCTAAAACACAACACTGTTATTTTCTTCATTTTTCTTAGAAACTCAAACATAGTTTAAGGGCTTCCTACAGTCCAAACTTTTTTGTCATTACTGCACGATGAGTTAACACCTCTCTATTACCCTGAACTGGTGCATCTTTATCGCGAAGAAGCACCCAACTTCTGGAATTCAGGAAAATATAACATTTACTAGATGCTATCCTGATACTGCTCAGCTGAATGCCATTGCTTTTGAATATTAGCAGATGAAGTCACAAGGTTGGTGTACTCTGGCACGAGGTATGAGCCATATCTGAAATCTAGGTATGAAATCAACATTACACGCCTACCATACATACCTTCACAAGCACAGCAAAATCTTGACGTTAATTGAGCCAACTATTCTAAAGCCATTATAACAGCGAAATATACACGAATCTTGGCTCAAAATATTGCTTTTGTCTATGCGCTATCTACGATGTTAAGAATATATCGGTGATATGCATATTACATATCTCAGCCGACTGTCAAAATTTACAATACACGCCGCCAATTATCCTCAAGCTGTAGTAACAACTGCGATAACTAAGCGATTTCGAGACAAAATTGGTCATTGTTTTTGATGGTTTATTCAGTAGCTATCGGCTAGATATTAGGCCTGCAGTTGCAATAGCTCAGATCATTCGTATTTCTAGAACTTTTATACTGTAGCGGTTGCCATGTTATTGGTGGAAACAACACTATTCGACTTGATTTTGGCTTTAAACTAGAAGTTTTTTAACTCTGGCCTTTGGAAAATGAAAGACAGATATACAATACGTGCCGATGGTTAAACATATTTTATAGTAAAATAGTAGGGATATTCGCCTATACGTTCAGGGGCTGTAATCGTTGTTGACCAAAAACTGGATGGGCGGAGGATTAAAAACTATTAGTTTCTAATTTTGAACGTATTGGTGTGTATCCTTGGAGTAGTATCTGTCGCAATTTGTTTATGTCTATCTTTGAGTTCAGGAGCTGGAAGTGTCAAACTTACGTTTTGCAGAACTAATGTTTAGTATTATCTTGGGCAAACCCTACAGTAATAATATATATATATATTTTCTATTGTCATATAGAAAATATATAATATTCATTTTTATAATGGCACCTTTTCTTTTTCTGCTTCCGGGCTTGTATTTATCGCATGGCTGCATAGCAAGGTTTATGCAATGCATTTGACTTTGGGTGGATTTTCACGCCGTTTTTTGGCCACTACATGTATGTCAGCGGGCAGAACTGTACGGTAGGCCGGAGGAAACAGTTTCGTTTAGCTCGACACCATTGCGACGTACAAGCCTTATTTACAAATTTGGGTGCCTCATTTGAACCTCTAAAATACGTAAATTTGAGTAGATGCTGCGAGTATCGAGGTAGTTAAGCGGGTACCAGGGTAGTTTAGTCTTATCGGGTACCTGGATAGCGATATACTACCCGATGTTATTGTTCAGTCGCCTCACTTATTTCTCCCGCTATTCTGATTCCTTACGCGTTCGGCGTTTTGCACACATTCATAATTCTCATAGATGCACGTTGCACTTATGCGGTCACGTCTCATTTCAACGTGTAAACCTTTTAGTTGATGTCCTAACCATTTTTAGGACAGCATTACTTTATTCTGGCCTCTCATAGCTCAATTTTTCAGCGTTATTCAGTATGTTGGAAATCATTACATTGATGACTTAGTTAAATTTTAAATTACCACGTTTACTGCAAAGTTATATTTTTTCATTTATCAAACAATGTGTACTTCGGGCTTTACCGTGCGATTATGTTGATTTTCTTGTTTTTTCATTTATCAAGCAATGTGTACTCCGGGCTTTACCGTGCGATTATGTTGATTTTCTTGTTTTTTCATTTATCAAGCAATGTGTACTCCGGGCTTTACCGTGCGATTATGTTGATTTTCTTGTTTTTTCATTTATCAAACAATGTGTACTCCGGGCTTTGCCGTGCGATTATGTTGATTTTCTTGTTTTTTCATTTATCAAACAATGTGTACTCCGGGCTTTACCGTGCGATTATGTTGATTTTCTTGTTTTTTCATTTATCAAACAATGTGTACTCCTGGCTTTACCGTGCTGTTGATTTGTTGTTGATTTTCTTGTGGGTGCTAATGGTCCAACCATTCCTAAAATCACTTTCTGAGCTTTAAACAAAGATAGCTGGGAGACTTTCGTTCTATATAGCTGTTTAGGAACTGGAACAATCTCGATGCTTTGAGCATGTTTAACTAAGTACCTTCGCTAGCATTTGGGTTCGCCAGTGGATAACTGAAAACGAAGAATACTTGTATAATGGATGTTAATAAATTATTGCGTTATTTAAAGTGGTTTAAAATATTTACATGGTTTGCTTCATTAAATTTTTCTGTTTGCTTCATTTGGTGTTTCTATCGTTCACTTTATAGAATTATTATATAATTATTTCACTGGAAATTTGTGTTGTCTATATAATTTATAACAATGTCGACTCCAGGCGAACCTTCAGTGTCGACAAATTTGTTTCGCGGTCAACACGACTTTTGTGATAACTGTGAGGCACTGCTGCCAGTCGCAGCTAGCAGCACTCAGCCGATAATTTGTTTGCGATGCAAACGAATCTACAGGGTCTCCGGGTGCAGTCGGAAGGTACTGTGGTCAAAAACAGTTACGTATAACGTGCCGAAGAGGGTCGATGGCGCCGCGAACAGTGAAGCTGTAGAAGCCTCCGGCAACGACAACGCTGATTATGACAACGATAGTGCTGCAGTAGATGCAGGTCCGGCTGTAGAGCGGTCATGTTCGAAATGTGGCTACGCTAAAATGTCCTATCATACAAGACAAACACGGTCGGCCGACGAAGGGATGACCGTATTTTATACGTGTATGAACCCGAATTGTGGGAATAAAGATATTGAATATACATAGATTTGTTCTTTAGGATGTTATTATTGTTGTACAGTTGGGTTCTGCTGTACAGACGGCATATTGCAAATGCGGCTACTCTAAAATGTCCTATCATACAAGACAAACACATTCGGCCGATGAAGGGATGACGGTATTTTATACGTGTATGAACCCGAATTGTGCAAATAAAGATATTGAATATACATAGATTTGTTCTTTAGGATGTTATTATTGTTGTACCGTTGTGTCCTTAGTTCCTGGAGGTCTGGAATGTTTTTTAACTCCAGGGCGGTTCGACTCTTTTGAACTGCTGGTTGACCGCTGGCACGCTTGGTTGTTGTCGGGTCTGTTAATTTTTTTCCCGGCTACAATTTTTCATATACTTATTTTATTGCGCGCCACAGAAATTGAAATATTTGATTTGTAAGCCTGCAATGTAAGCCACTGTGTTTGGCTGTATCTTAAAGTCATTTTGTCATCGTTTGAATTCGTTTGTATGCTAATTACAGACAGCTTGGATGTAGGAAACGGATGTAAAATTAGCACATCATTCTGGATAGGGCTGTAAATCCTGTTTCTTCTAAATTCATGTACGAGGTCCAAAGTCCCAGGATGTATAGCGGCCTTCGGTGGTGGGGTCCTCCGCAGGGGGATCAGCCGATCACCGGGGTTTCCCGCCAATGGTGGTCAACCGGCCGGTCGGCAGGGAGGATTTCTTTAGGTGCCATAAATTTTCGACATTTTTGTAACTTAAAAGTTTCCGTGTAATTTGCCAATTTTCTTGCAATTATTGCAAATTTCGCACAATTTTTGCTTATTTCCACTCGATTTCTTGTTGTCTTTTGCGCGCCTTCGGCCTGAGGGTCTACTTCGATCAGTTCATGCATTTATGCACTTATTTATCGCGTCATGTTTCGATATGAGTTTCATCGCAAAAATGTATTAAGACGTATATATATTGCTACAAAGTCGACAGATCCGGGCTTAACGTATCCTTGACAAAGCAGCGCATGCTACGGGTTACTTTACACTATTTATGCTGCCCAGGAGGTACGTCATTTTAATAACAGCACCCACAGTTTAGCACCCAGCTATGCTTAATCAGGTACTGGCTCGTCTCGCGATCTGTGGGCTCTTACCCTTTAGGGTAACGAATTTCAGAATTAGGATGTATTTATACATATACAATACTTTTATCGTCATACTTTATGCAACAATAAAACTTTATTGTTCAAATTCTGTTTAGGCTATCATGCACACATTTGCAAAGAGTCCGAGTGTTTATAGTATTTTATAGAAGCAGAAACGGCTCCATGCTTCGGATCAGTTTTCCAATATCCAGCTACTCTGCATCGTGCGTTTTTCTCGTTTTATGTATCATTTTCAACTCAACCGGCGACGTGAGTCACCGGCAAGATCCTGTCATCGACAATCTTCTGTCTCTCCTATGCCTCTCCCCAACACATACATACTGGTCGGTGACGGATCAAGTTTGTCTATGTATATATCTGTTTTTAATTTTAAATCCGTAAACGATTGTAACTAAGTGTCGCCGGTACAGTTGGTAGGTATTTTAGGTTAAAAAATAATATTTTCAAGAACGGTTCAACTACGGCTGGGTTTTTTCCAAAACGATCATCATTAAACTAAACATGTTCGAAGTTGCATGTACATATATTTTGCAACTAAAACATGCCTGAAACATAAAAAATGCAATGCAGAAAATCCTATCAATCCAAAGCCTGCAGGCAGGGTAGGAGTTTGACATAATGATGAAGACGATAATAAGGGTTTCTTTTTCCCAGCTAGCGTATTATAGCCATTGCAAATACTAGATACATTCACGACTCAAATGCAATGGTGATTTGTTTTTAGGAAATCTTGAAACATTTATTTCGATGCCTTCCAGTGCTGTCCTATGCAATACATTTTTTAGTAAAAAATTTTGGTCATTTCACTTCATAGTAATATATATTAGTTCATATAGTAATTCCGACTTATTATATATTTGCAAAATGTATGCACGCCTCTTGCCTTGAGGGAGGTTTGCCCATAGGGGTGGAATTATAGCGTTAGAATAAAACAGCTTAGAGCGGGGGTTCTGGGGAATCACAAAATACGGAAGTTATATGGCTAACCGAGAACATGTTAAGGCTCTATTATTGCTTTTTGTTTTCGCAAAAAATGTCCTATATTTCTATGTAGTTGGCTATCACTTATTTTCGGTTTCGTCTAATGTTCGTATAAATCGAACCTCACACGTTCTGCTCACGAATTCATTAGTACTTTAGTGCAAATCAAATTTCTTACCAATTTAATGGCTGTTTTCCGGCCAAAGTAACCCCGAGGGGCGTTGCATTATAACGTTGGAAAAAAGAACAACCTAGAGCAAGGGTGGGGGAGCAGCGGCCCCGACATGGGCTTAGTATATATGTCTCATATAAGGACCAAAGCTACTAGGCTTCAGTATATCGATAACGGCATGACCTGCAATTTTATTTCCGCCCCTCAAGGTTACTACTTGGTTCGTTTTTCCTTGCAATATATACTGAGCTGTGTCGCAGAATTCTATATAATTTCGTGGTAGGTATAGCAATACGTGGTATATACGTTTGTTTAATTACTAAATGTGGATGGTTTATCTCAGTAATAATATTATAAGCTCTGTTAGCTATTTTTGTTAAATTCCTCTCAAGCTAAAGAATGCGTCCACTGGGAATTGAACACCGGCCCTTCCGCGTGCACAGCAGACGTGCTAACCACTACACCATGGACCCGCTTGAAACGGTTACTATATTGTGATTATATTCTAACTAGCGAATTGATATTCATTTGTGTGATCTCTACAATTATTAATAACTACGCACTAGTGTTGGACAACGGCCGTGAAAGCCGTCGGCCGGACGACCGGCCGTTTAATAATTTTCGCGCTAACAATTTTCTGTCGTTAACGGTCGGGAAAATCGAATTGTCGAACAAGTGCGAAAGACGTATATTGAATTCGGATCGCAATAGACAAGCTTGTTGGCAGTCAGCCGTCCATTGTCCGTCGCCCAACCGTTGAACTGTAGGCGGACTGTTAAGTCGTCGTTGGCCATGGGCCGACCGTTGGGTATAAGAAACGGCAGTCCGACTACCGGATGTTTACCGGCCGTCCGACTACGGATGTTTACCGGCCGTCCGACTACCGGATGTTTACCGGCCGTCCGACTGCCGGATGTTTACCGGCCGTCCGACTGCCGGAAGTTTACCGGCCGTCCGACTGCCGGAAGTTTACCGGCCGTCCGACTGCCGGAAGTTTACCGGCCGTCCGACTGCCGGAAGTTTCCCGCCGTCCGACTGCCGGAAGTTTACCGGCCGTCCGACTGCCGGAAGTTTACCGGCCGTCCGACTGCCGGAAGTTTACCGGCCGTCCGACTGCCGGAAGTTTACCGGCCGTCCGACTGCCGGAAGTTTACCGGCCGTCCGACTGCCGGAAGTTTACCGGCCGTCCGACTGCCGGAAGTTTACCGACCGTCCGACTGCCGGAAGTTTACCGGCCGTCCGACTGCCGGAAGTTTACCGGCCGTCCGACTGCCGGAAGTTTACCGGCCGTCCGACTGCCGGAAGTTTACCGGCCGTCCGGTCCGACTGCCGGAAGTTTACCGGCCGTCCGACTGCCGGAAGTTTACCGGCCGTCCGACTGCCGGAAGTTTACCCGGCCGTCCGACTGCCGGAAGTTTACCGGCCGTCCGACTGCCGGAAGTCCCTTTACCGGCCGTCCGACTGCCGGAAGTTTACCGGCCGTCCGACTGCCGGAAGTTTACCGGCCGTCCGACTGCCGGAAGTTTACCGGCCGTCCGACTGCCGGAAGTTTACCGGCCGTCCGACTGCCGGAAGTTTACCGGCCGTCCGACTGCCGGAAGTTTACCGGCCGTCAGACTGCCGGAAGTTTACCGGTCGTCCCACTGCTGGAGGTTTTAACTAAAAACCGGCCGTTGCCCACACTATTACACAGAGTAAAAACGCTGGGACAACTTTGATGCATTTGAGTCCGTCCCAGCCTGACCTAGGACGGATGAGTCACAATTTGACTTTAGTCTGATCCATTAAATTTTCAACTGTGCAAGTACGCCAATCAGCTTTATTCCATTCTGAGACAAGATTGACTCAGACTGAGTTAAATTTGACTCACTACTGCGTCATGTTAGGATCGGCTCATTTGAGTCAAATCGTCACGGCGTTTTCACAGTGCAGGGTAAATTTTTTGACTCAGCTACCCTGGAGCTGGATTTCTATAGAAGGTAGAATCTTCAATATTTGGCGCACGATGCAAAAAATATACCGGCATGGTAGAAATTTTCTTCTCCAACCATGTATAGGAAATTTCTAAATTTTAGCTTACTTACCCAGTTAAGAAAATTTTCAGGATTAATTTTTTCAATTTGCGAGTCAAATTTAGTTGGAAAATTGCTCCTTTCTATACAGTTAGCCATAAATTTCCTACTGTGGCACCAAATTTGTTTACCCACCTCTACTGAGAAATGAACGTTATACCAAACTAAATTTGGTACTACTGCAAAATCGATATTCCATCACTAGTTCGCTAAATGTGTATATAACGCGAATGCCTTAAATTTTTATTATATATGCTAATTCAGGGATTTATTAACGCCGTACTGTATTACTTCCATATGTTTTAACATAACAATCAATGTCGGTAGCAAATGCATCAATAATTTGTGCTTCGGGCCTGTTAAAATCGATTGTAAATCGCAATCCACGGAACTTGGAGAAGCTTCGTATTTGTATGCGGTCGCAAGGGTTTGAGCTTGACCGCGATCGCTCGCAGCATGCGTTTCACTACAAAGTTGCGTTCGACCAGAAAAGCGATAACTGTCTAACTGGAACAATCGTTCATCACAATGAAGGCAATGTGATATCGGCAAGCTCCGACGAATGGCATATAATATCGCAATTGTACGGTGTCAAGGACGTTAATGCTGCTCAAAATGTTGGCAGAATGCTAGCTCGTCGGTGTCTTCAAGCAGGAATACATTTTGTTGCTCAAGGATATTCGGACGACGATTTGAAACGTAGTTCACGGCTATCTGCGTTTCATTCGGCTCTCATAGAGGGCGGTCTAACGCTAGCCGAACCTCCTGTGCGACAAATAATGCCGTTGTGGAAGTATGAGGAAACGGATTATTCGAAATCAATGGAGGATGATTTGAAAGATTGACGTGATATTTATCACAAAAACATTTTATGTTGAATTAGAAAGAAAGAACTTTTACAAAATTGGAAGTGGTGAAAGTGTTGAACTTAAAATTGTGTTCACTTTAGCTGATTTTCAAGATGTTTGAGTTTGGAGTGCTGATATTGTTTATGTTGTTTATGTCTGCAAGCTATTATTATTTGTATGGTCCAAACGTTAAATTTCCGGCAGCAATTATTGTTTTTGTCGTGCTATTTTGTCCTGGTATGTTTTTCCATCTCTGAGTGACATAGTTTTCCATCAAAATATTTTTAGCTGATCTATTTTTCAGCAGAATAAATGGTACATGAAAATTTCAATGAAGATTTATCAAAATGAAACTAAAGTAAGTAGCAACGCCGAGGAAATAATCTTATACTTGACATTAACAATAAGGAGTCAACTACGACGCATCTGTAAATTCGATGTTCCTTGTCGTCCGTACTGTATAGACTGAAAAACAGAAAGTCATTTAGTGTTATAAATGCATCCTCGAGTTGTTGTGCAACTGTGTTTCTCTCCGACTTATGCGGCGTTTACGTTATAAGTTGCCCGCCATGTGGAAGTTTTGTCCACGTACAGCCTGCCTAACACCGTTAACGATATAGTGTACAGAACACTCACACTGTATTCTAAGCAATTCTATATAGTGTTTCGGACACCATCAGCATTTATACATGGTGTCATGGACACCATTAACTTCTAGCTAACTTCGATGAAGGTCTTTTGGGAAGATGTCTTTACGTTTTTTTCCGTTGTATGGTGTTTATAGGATTTAACTTCTGTCCGCGCACTTCCTATGCAAAGATTTCAACGGAATGGTTTATGGGTTACAATCAGTTAGCGTAAATCATTTGAAATTTAAGTTAGCTAGTTTTCCCGCCTTTTTTAAATAAGTATTGAAACATAGGGTGTCGAAGACACCATAGTGTAATATACATGGTGTCAGCGACACCATGACTTGTGCTGCACTGTATGCCCGTCCGAGTACCATGCACCATGGTGTGGTCATGACCACACGTGGACAAATCTTCCACATGGCGGGCGTTATATAACGTAAACGCCGCATTATTATTAGATGATTTTTATGTATAACGAAGTTTTATTGTTGAAATCGAGTGTTGTCAGAGTGCCGCCATGGACGATTGGATAAAATTCCTAAAAGATTTTGTCATTTGGCTATTAGTGGTGATTATAGCTAAAACGGTAAACTGTTTCATTTAATGAGAACTAGAACTGTCAGTCTCTCTCCCGATGGAAATAACAAAATGGGACAAGTCGTCGTTGCGGTCCGATCAATAGAAATCAAGTACCGCATTGTGTTTCTGTAGATAACCTCTAAGGTGTTCGGTTTAACTAACAGTGATTATGCCGCGTTTTGAGCTATATAATCAGAATTTTAATCGTAAATTATACAAATGTCGTCTGTTCCTTCGTCTCAATTTGGCACCGAACATTTCAAAACAGTCGAACCGGCTTTCAAACAGTCGAAGTATAACTCCGAAACCTCTGCAATGCCAGAATTTTGACAAAGGCAGCAGGAACTGAACTTTCACGCAGTGATGTTCGAAGTAGATATGGATATGTTACTGAGTCAAGGGTAGTTGAATCTCCGTTAAAAAACGTCGTCATGTTAGTGTGACTCGTCAGGCAGGTGAAAAGCCTGAGCTGCCTTAGGGTTTATTTGCTTGAATGAAAGGTGACTGATCGAACATTCTCAGTAACCTCACTAAACTGTCTAAGTATCACCCACAGCGGTAAAATAAATATTGTTTATGAAAGCATAAAAGATTTGAACTTTACAGCATTACAAGAGACTCATTTCAGGAACCATGTTGATTCAGCTGCTTTCAACATGGTTTTTGAGAAACAATTTGACATTTACAATTCGTATGCAGTTGTGGGTGACTCCTTCGCAGGAACTACTCCTTTAATAAGTAGACAGACCCCAGGAAAGGTTGCGGAGAATGTGTTCAGTATATATCCCAGGTCGAGCAATAGGGCTTTTGTATGACATGAATCGATTTGATTTTATGATTGTCGGGGTATATGCACCAGCAAATGGTGAAGCTCGGGTGCGATATTTCACATGTTTTTCCATCAAGGTTTGTTTTCATGTGGGACTTAAATGTTGCAAACCCGGATCTTGACAGATCCGCAGTGAGAGGTGACCCAAAGACTGGATTACTGGAGCTTAGACAAATCACAAAGTTAACTAATATACACGACGTTGTTCGAACAAAACATCCATATGAAAGACTGTATACCTATTTATCTGGGGTGCACGGAACTCACTCACGACTTGATAAAGTTTACGCTCCCATCGAATTATTTGAACATTGTACTAGCTTTGGGACTAGAACAGTAAGCCAGTCTGACAACGTTCTTTCTAAGTGCGGTTCGGTTACAAGATCACGTGTTTAGAATGCGGCCCTTCATATTTCCAGTTAAACATGCTGCTAATGTCAACTGATTTAATTTGTTTAAATATTAGGTATATAATTTGAAGTGGCAGAAACATGAGATAGTGAGGTTCGCCCAAGTATAGAGAAGCTATCAGTTGAGGTAAAAATAACGACCAGATATATCTGTCGTAGAGCTGAGCACGTTTAGAGTGGGAGCAACAACACAACTTAGCGTATTAAGTAGTGATTCTTTGAGCGAGTGGAAGAAGTATTTATTAGAATAACTCGATAACCCTTAGACCTATTTTCTCCACGTGATCTCATTGGAAAGCCACCGAAATTTCGCACTAAAAGTATTCGGGTAGTATGTTCGAATTCCTAACCGGTGACCAGTTACGGCTCGTCGAAGCCGCGTCCGGTCCTTTCGTTTACTAAGTAGTTTACGTTTGATTGTTTTATGTTTGTATTGTTTTCCAATTAGCTGAACTACTACGAAGTAGGTTAGTTAAGCTACTGTCGTTTCCAGTAGATTTGATATTTCAGCGTGTAGTTGCTTTCCAGCAAATTTGAGCGTCTTTGACGTTTGTCTTCTGGCGATCAGCCGAGAGGCCTCCCATTCCCGGACGGCCATAATTTTGATTCTATGTGTTTAGAAGATTGCGATAAATGTTTCGCAACCTAGAAATTTTCGACAATTAGTTCAATAGTATTCTTCCTTATCCTCTAAGTCGGTTCTTGAGCTTGATACATTGCACGGGTACACAAAGACAAATACGCGACCCCCACGATATGTATATCAAACAAAATGCAATAAAATCGATAAGCGGTTTACGTACGGCGCATAGAAAAGGATACCAATAACGGACAATCAACGGACAAGTTATATGCAGGTACGTGCGAGCAATACGAACCTATACCGCTATAAGGCTGGACTTCATAAAGACCCTGATGGATTGGTTGGTTTTGGAGCGTGTTGGTTCCTCTTACGAGTCCCTTCAAAGATTAAAACGAAAGGAAAGCAAGTTGCTTTAGGTAGAAATCATCGCAGCATACAATCATCAGATATAGATGATTTCGCTACATAATTTGAAACAAGAACGGTAACTGATGCGTAACTTTGAGTGGATACACTGACTTATGAGTCGGTCGCCTGAGTACGTGAGCACCAGGGTACCTGATTGGACATACCGTTAGTATGATGCACGATGGCTAGTCTAAAAGTTACAAGATTATGTCCTTTTGTTTTTGCTTTCTCAGGGGAACACTTCAAGGCAATCCCGCTTGTTAATCTTTTGCCTTTATGTGTTCTTGCTTAGCACAAGGCAATTTTGAAGGTGGTTTTAGCACATTGCCCACTAACAGACTGAAATAACGTAATGTCAGATTTGACTCAATTGAGCCGGCCCGTTCCCGACTCATTAAATGACTCGCGTTTACGCACAATCTGAGCTGGATACACTGACTTATGAGTCGGTCGCCTGAGTACGTGAGCACCAGGGTACCTGATTGGACATACCGTTAGTATGATGCACGATGGCTAGTCTAAAGTGACAAGATTATGTCCTTTTGTTTTTGCTTTCTCAGGGGAACACTTCAAGGCAATCCCGCTTGTTAATCTTTTGCCTTTATGTGTTCTTGCTTAGCACAAGGCAATTTTGAAGGTGGTTTTAGCACATTGCCCACTAACAGACTGAAATAACGTAATGTCAGATTTGACTCAATTGAGCCGGCCCGTTCCCGACTCATTAAATGACTCGCGTTTACGCACAATCTGAGCTGGATACACTGACTTATGAGTCGGTCGCCTGAGTACGTGAGCACCAGGGTACCTGATTGGACATACCGTTAGTATGATGCACGATGGCTAGTCTAAAGTGACAAGATTATGTCCTTTTGTTTTTGCTTTCTCAGGGGAACACTTCAAGGCAATCCCGCTTGTTAATCTTTTGCCCTTGCTTAGCACAAGGTAATTTTGAAGGTGGTTTTAGCACATTGCCCACTAACAGACTGAAATAACGTAATGTCAGATTTGACTCAATTGAGCCGGCCCGTTCCCGACTCATTAAATGACTCGCGTTTACGCACAATCTGAGCAATATAGCAATATTTAACTGTAATTGATTTGAAACTAATTTATTCGGAATCAGAGTTTACTTGCTGTATAATAATTTATTGCTCATGAAAGACGAAATCTGGCTCATTATTCTGAGTCAGGAAAGAGCCGTTCCGCTGCCTCGAATTCTGACTCAGAGTGTGCAACTTCTTAGCATAAAACTTAGATATAGATTATGAATTTAGATTTTCGTTCTCACACAAGACACAATATTTTTCAAGCAAGTACCTACAAAAGTTGTTGTATTGCAATTTTGCACTGGCACTGTATTTGGAATAAAGATGTACGGAATAGATAAATTGACTATTGAACTTCGCCAATGTTGAATTAAACAGGTGTTCACTGATTGTATTAAAGCATTTGGTTACAACATGTTTATAGCAAAACATATAAAAAGCAATTGTAGGTAATACGATTACACCAGAATGTTGTGGACCTCCAGGCCATCTGTTATACACACGCGTAAGTAGAACAGGACCATTATGTGACCATGAAGTACCGTAGAATTTTGCATATTGATATAGGCACTGGGCTATAATAGATAGATGTCGTGGCCGAATAAAAATTAAAACACCAGACCAAATTATACTCCCGTCTTCGCTACCAGTTGCAGCATCCGGCCAGTCGTTAAAAGATCGAACTATAACAGCATCAGTATCAACATAAATACCGTCCCATCGATACAGTACAAGCAGACGTAACAAATCGCTCTCGTGAACGTACCAATAAGGGTTCGTCTTTGCTCGAGCAATTCTATCCGTAGTAAAGTTATTTGCAGGTGAATCAGCGATCATTTTTGTCAAATTATAACGCATGATTTTTACTGAATAATTTGCAGCGATAAATGTGCGAAACATGTGCCGTTCTAGAGTATTGCTATGGACAAGAACCGTAGCATCGGGATGATGATAAAATATCGATTCCAAAATTCGGACACGTCGTGCATTGAAAGCGCCGCTAGCCGGTGAATGATTGGCTTGAAATGACGAAATTCGGTTCGAAGCGTTCGTAGTAAATACGATATGAAACAGCCTTTTGGTGAAATGTACGCGTTCACTGCAATGCATACTTTCGTGATCAGTGTACGATGGATATTTTATAATGCCATACCCAATCCGGTTAATGCAGTAGAGAATGGCTACTGATGATATAATCAACGTAACGATTACTGTTAAATATTTTGTTAAATACATTTCTGGTTGAAATAACATGTAGGATATTGACGTTCTACTGAACCCTTTCTCTTCACAGAGTCACATGTGTGTTACAGCGTACATTGCGACTCGACTCGACGCACTGATCGAGTTTATCATACGGCCTGCGTTTGAAAGTGCGTTTTTGTTCGCTCGCCTCGTGAGGCTCCCTTAGGATATACATGCCGAAGCAGGAGTTCGGAGAATGCTACCCCTGAGGTCTGGATTACCCTCGAAGACCCGGCTTCTCCCCATGACAGGTGACCCTACTCTTTTGGATGCGCCGCAGGCACCGAACCCATAGGTGCTTTTCTGGGCGCCGTCCCCCCCTCTCTCCAGCCGACCGCGCGGACCCTGAACCTGATGCTGAAAACCTGCGCCGTGATCCCGCCTCACTTCCCACGGGACCTCGGACCTCGAGCATGTATGTACTTAACCCTTTCTGTTTCACAAAGTCACACGTATGTTACAGCGTGCGTTGCTTCGCGATGCACCGATCGAGTTTGTCGCGCGGCGTGCATTTGTACGCGCGCTGTTGTTCGCTCGCTTTATGAAGTTAGTTAAGGAACAAAGCAACAGCTCCTAAATAGGGTGTTGATTAACATACAAGGCTTTCACCAAAAAATTCTTGGTTCAATTTACCGCCATGGCAAAACTGCTTAATACTGTACAAAATGCATAATAATTTATGCGAGAAAGAATTAAACAGTACTTTAAATCCTTAGTAAGAAACGAATTTATACTTACCTATAGAGTTGAGGTTCGTTGTTTTGCCGAATCAGCTCATGATCTCAAAATCAATAAAATCTTGTATATATTATTATTGATCACTATTTTTGATGAAGGAACAGGTGTTATTTGTGCTGGAAATTATTTTCGGAGTTAACAATGCATTTAATAGTTATATTGCACTCATGCATTGCATTTTTTGATGGCTATTTTATGCCCATATACCGCGTCACGTACGCAACTGATCTGACTCAATCGCACGAATAACGCGTGGAAGCTTACAAAATTGAAAACGTAGGCATACGGAATTTTCCTTCATACATCGTAGACGTAGCGAATTTGCTGCTCCTCGTTAAATTGATACTTACCGACGACAAATTTGTGAATGCGAGTTTTTGCATTCTTTAGTTCGTATTTTCTGTTAAACACGACCATATGTGCGCAGCTATAGTTTATGTACACATAGGCGTCAATCCATGTTGACATCGATGTAAATTATATCTTTTTGTTGTATTTAACATGTCACACTTACTCATCAGTAAAAGTGTTGATTGGATTTAATTACGTTGTCATGATTGTGACGTTAATTCTAACTAGGAGACAAATTTGTGACTTTGTGTTAGAAATAATCGCGTAAATTAAAAAAGCATAATGTTGAAGACACGCTGAACATTGCACAGCCAATAACAATGTTATTAAAATCGACGTAATGTAACAAAATAGATAGTTACAAAAATGCATTATGAAATTGGCAGGAAGTGCTGGACAGGTCCAGATGTAATTTTTACAAATAAATTTTTACGATATCGTTAACGTACACTCTCGGTGTGACAGTGAACTGGACATTCAGGTTGAATTTAATTTATGTCAGACGTGCGCTGCAATGTTTCCTTCCGGATTTACTTGTGGTTTCGCGGGTACAATACATGGCAACCGTGAATTCGCCACTTCGCGATCGAGTTTGGTGCAAATTAACTTGGTGCCAAAAGTGTTCGAAATCGAGCTTAAGCTGAATAATGTTACTGCTTACATTTTACGCACAATACAGCTGAAAATTGTCGCAGTAATTGTTTAATATAACATTATTGTATTTGGTTGATAAAACTTTGAGAACGAACTACATTCCTGCAACACACCATAAAACGCCGATTTGAAACGTATTGGCACCAAATTAATTTGAACCAAATTCATTCGGGAACAACCGAATTAAAACCACTTCTGCCCGAGTAAACAGCCTTAAGTCGAGTGCTTATAAATCGGGAAACTCAAAGCCTCCGGATGAGACATTTCAATCAAAGCGATTTTAAACATTGAAAATTTTTGTGGCCAGATGTGGCAGTGCCTCCCGCATAACAGTATCTAACTGAGCACTCAATGTTTTGTTTTTTGGGTGGCTCCAACAATCCTACTCACAAAAGCCACATCAGTCGAAAGCTTCTTGTTTTGGCCACAATTGTATTCACACGAACCTTAAGCAACTAACCATTAACCTTCATTGATTTTTCTAGAACCCAAGTCTTAAACTCAACACTTAATCATGAGGAATGTTGACTTAGACAGGTATTTTGAAACAATACAGGGTTGGATGTCATCACATAGGTGAAGCAATGCAAGTCTTCCTGCAAATCTTAGAATTCGGGTTGCGTCATCTCCGGACGTCGCGGTACCAACTTCGATATGGCAGATAATGTAAGCTAACTTTGATAAATTATCTAATTTATGATTTATGAAGTAAAATTTCTTATAAACGGCTATAACTAGATTATTCAACAAATTTTGTATTTCCTGAAGTTCACAAAACAGTTGTCGTGCGTTTTGCAGTGAACGATTGTCAAAATCTTACCAAACCTAGTATGCCGTTTACATCTACTATATATTAAAATAAAAAATCTCACAACAAGCTCTACAAACTGGTTGGATTAGTACTCGATTAAAAATAGGGAAGCGCCAACATATTGGTAGTTTTAGAATATATATATGCAGTTCCAAGTCATACATCGAAAAGAGTCTGTTATTACAATACAATTTATTAAAGCCGCTGTTACATTTCTGTGCTACAGCAAACGTATAGACTTCCAGTCTCGTCATATGGAGCACAAACTTTTCCTCATAAATGATATATATTAATAAAATAATAAAACATTTAACATATATTAAAATATAATGTAAATATAATAAAAACCAGATTGATTAAAATTGCCGCATGATCAATACTAAGTTTTCATAATATTTACTAACGAATAGCTTGCCTAGTGCCTAAAATGTATTCACGGGTTACCTTTTATATTAACTTTACATACTGTGCTCCAGTATAAATTTTCGAAATTCCGTCGTTAATTATATAAATTAATGGCCAAAATGTTAGTTGGTGTAACTTGTTCTCATATTGTAGCCAAAAAATTCCAAGGAAAGAATTCAATTCTGCGTTAAATCCATGTGTGGCGGTATCGACAGATCATTCACCTATAGAAATGGGTAGCGAGTAACCATTGGTAAAGATTGAACAAACACTGCGTAACAGCACAGTGACGTAGAAAATTTATTGTTGACACAAACAAAATTTTTGATCAAATTATGATAGGCACGCGCTAAGCTTAAATTTCGTCGCACCAACGCAAAGCAATCAAGCAGCAAATTATCTAATTGTGTTATCCAGTAGGAGCACAAGAAAAATGAATTAATTAACCTAAAGTAAAAGTGTGTTTGACTAATCGTATGTTAATTTACAAGTGTAAGCGGTTCAGAATCCGCGAGAAGTCCTACGACATACTTTGTGCCAGTACCACAGGGTTTGCAATGGTGCGATCCGGTATGTGGTAATAGTCAATTTCTCTATATAGAATCGAACATAATAGCGCATATATAAGACAAAAGACGGCACGAGGGCGGCATGACTAGGATTGCACCATTTCAGTATCCGTCAGTTTGTTTCATCGAGTATCCACACTTGTGCGATTCTTTCTCCATTTTCCACTCCGTCAGTTTGTTTCATCGAGTATCCACACTTGTGCGATTCTTTCACCATTTTCCACTCCGTCAGTTTGTTTCATCGAGTATCCACACTTGTGCGATTCTTTCTCCATTTTCCACTCCGTCAGTTTGTTTCATTGAGTATCCACACTTGTGCGATTCTTTCTCCATTTTCCACTCCGTCAGTTTGTTTCATCGAGTATCCACACTTGTGCGATAATTTCTCCATTTTCCACTCCGTCAGTTTGTTTCATCGAGTATCCACACTTGTGCGATCCTTTCTCCATTTTCCACTCCGTCAGTTTGTTTCATCGAGTATCCACACTTGTGCGATCCTTTCTCCATTTTCCACTCCGTCAGTTTGTTTCATCGAGTATCCACACTTGTGCGATCCTTTCTCCATTTTCCACTCCGTCAGTTTGTTTCATCGAGTATCCACACTTGTGCGATCCTTTCTCCATTTTCCACTCCGTCAGTTTGTTTCATCGAGTATCCACACTTGTGCGATCCTTTCTCCATTTTCCACTCCGTCAGTTTGTTTTATCCAGTATCCACACTTGTGCGATTCTTTCTCCATTTTCCACTCTGTCAGTTTGTTTCATCGAGTATCCACACTTGTACGATCCTTTCTCCATTTTCCACTCGCGACGTGTACGTCGCTTCTGGTAGACAGTATCTTTAACCTTTTGGCAAGAGCCAATTTAAATTGACTTTTCGCGGGCTGTTGGACGAAATGTTCCAGTAAGTTAATTTCCCAAGACCTAAGTTACGTATGTATGCGCTATCTAAAAACTAGTCATAGGACAACGTTCAAGTCCGGTCCCGTCAATTTGCAATTTTACTTAACATTCAAACATTGGAACGCTCCACTGCTTTTATTCCGATTCCGAGCGTACACATACGCTTTCGACTTTGTCAGATCGTATTACCATTTTTGGTCGATGGCAGCGCGTCTCCGACATATAAACTCCTAATTGATCTTCCCAGTGCACTAGGCCAAATAGTAATCCAAGGGAATTTGATTGTTCAGCACATTCGCTAGATGAACTCAAACGTGGTAATTTTAATATTTCTTATACAATCTCATCGTAAAATCGTTAAAGGTGGGACTTTGGTTTCGTACCACGGTACGCTAACAGTGGGTCGCGCACCTCGCGTGAGCCTGTGCTGTGGTGCGTTCATTTACTGGGACCGAAGCCCACACCCTGACAGTTTAGAGGTTTCAAAGGTGATGCAATTCTCCTTTTTGTATTTTCTCAATTTGACGAAGTGCTATGAACCCCTAGAAAAGAGGTTAACGTTTGATAAGTTTCAATCCTAATTTCAATTCCATGTCCTAGCAGTTATCAGAACCCTATTAAATTTAAGATTTATTTACTGATGAACTTTTGATCCCGATCACTCAATTAGAACTTCCGTCTTCACAGCTACAGAGCCATTACATGAAACGCCAGGCTATATAAAATTTTTCGACGCCGGAGTCTAACCTTGGCTCTACCTAACCTTTTTCTAAGCTAGAACTGTTATTTCTGCTGAGCCCAACTCAGAACTACCGTACCCATGATTGAACATGAAGCCATGACGTAAAGCTAGGATTAAACGTAGTAAATTTGAAACTTTCTCTATTTGTCACCTATTAAAAACAAGAAACTTCAACTTCGATCTTTGTTTCGCATGATACGCCAGTCGGTATTGACACTGATCTGCCTGAATTTTTATCTGCTGAGGCTAACCCTCAGCCCTAGTAAGCGAAACCAAGCCCGTCCTAATAAGTAAATAGGAAAAGTTTGGTGAACTCTCTGAGGCCATTTATTCTCTTCTATGTTCGGTATGGCTCTAACCTATCCAAAACTTTCCTACCCGAGTGTTGTCCTGATTCAACTGCTCGAGACCACCACCGCAGCGTGCAGTGCGTAACCCGAGTAAAGTTAAGCTTTAACGTGCAAACAACCTATCCTCACTACCCGAAGAGTACTGCTATATTAATGACCCCAAATCGTTTTCTCAATGCAAGACTGCTATATTTTTGGGTGGCTGGGAGGAACTCCCAGCTATCGAAATGTCTGACTTCCCACCGGGGGAATACAGAATGCTAGGATCGACCTAAGCTTGCGACACAGTGGGCTAAGTATTTAGGAGCTTTTCCAAATTGTATTGATCGGTCTACCACTACAGCATATGATTTAAAACTTGAGTAAACTTAAGACTTGGTATACGAACAACTTAACCTGCTTCCTAAGATATATTACTATTGCAATAGTAATGAAGCCAGATTGCTGAACATGTGCAACCTAGATTTTGGAAGTTTTTGTGTGGCTGGGAGGAGCTCCCAGCTATCTACGTTTTCTGTTTTTTAAATAGAAAACCTTATGACTAACCGGTGGTTAGGTTATTGCCGCTGGCTACTACTTCATGCAACTAGTAACTACCCTTGTTACCGAAAAAATCAGCACCTTATTTGGTTTGTAACTAAAACTGAAATCCGACAAAATCAAATCAGAGCGCCAGAATTTATGCCTTATGCACGAAAGTTGCAGAAATTAGTTTTCCTGATACCTATCAAGTTTACATGTAGACTATCAAGTGATCGAGCTAAATTTAATGCGACATGAATCGATCAGTGCTAAAGATAACCTCATTGGGGACACATACAAAGCCGTCTCAATTCAAATTTGTCAACTGTTCGCTCTCCAAGATTTCAATAGTTTTGCTAGAATTTTTGCATTGGCAAAATCGGTAGAATTTAATCGCAAAGCAGTGTGTTTTCAAGCAGTTTTGCGCCGAATTTCAGTTGACTAAAAGCGTTCCGTAACAATTTTCAGAAATTTTACGAAGTCTCGCCAATTACGTGACAATTTTTAAGTGAAATAGTAAAATAGGATAGTTGCTGGGTTCACCTTATGTTTGGTCGCGCATATTAACACTTTAGTGACAAATATACTTAAACGGTAACATTTATGTGCAGCAACATACTCAAATTAACTGTTTATTTCTTGAAAACTAGGCTAGCGATGTAAATTTCAATTGTAAATTGTGATAAAGCCGATTAGCGTGAGTTATTTAACTAATCCTATGTTAATGTAGCCTATGTAACTTCCGCTTCTGAAAAGTAATTATATCTACGCTAATGAATATGTCATTTTTAGAGAAAATATTTGTTTTACAAAACATTTCTGTACATTGAATTGTAAATACCTCCATCAATCAACGAAGCTCTAATATTTTTATTACAATGCTTCAATTTATTAGCAACGAGACAAAAATCACGAGGCTACAATTTATTTGCACAGTACCATCAAAATTGTCAAATTTAAATTCTTATAGTAGTACCGTGTACAAAACATCACATGTATAACTCTGGTTGACAAAAATAGATATGTTACAGTTTTGTTGAAAAATATTATTGCAACCACGCAGTAAGAAGAACTAATAATAGTGGACACAGAATCTACTGAGAAATTGTAAATCTTCAATTCATTAAAATTGACATTTTAAGGTATCTATGCTCGTGTTAAAAGCTGAAATATACCAAATTGAAACAATAAATAGTGAATATTGGAAGTATTTTCTTTCAAATGAATTATTTATATTGCCATTATTCCATATTCGCGAACAAATTTAACGCAAACTCCGTGATTCGATAGTTAATCTCTCGATGCTCCCGAGCAAACGCCGCTTACCTCAAATTCGACAAATTTTCATTCTCACAAGTGTTATTAAATATACTTTAATTAATTTTGCCGAACGCAAAACGGCTAATTGCGGATTGGTGTGTTTGTCAACAGTGTTCCGTCGAATTTAGATCGCCCAAAAAGCGTTTGGTAGCACTTTTATGCGAAATTACAAAACAAGATGGTTGGTGGGGTAGTTTTATTAGGTTTATATTCGCGTACGCAGTTCACATATTACAAAAATTTTAAACGTCGACTTTAATATATAAAATTGAGCATCTGTGAAACTGATCGCGTCACATATCTCACACGATAGCGGTATCAAAAGGTTAATACCTAAGAGGTTTGAAACCTTAAAATTGCGCTCGGCTAACTAAATTTGTAAAATTTTCAGACCGTGTTTCCACAAAGCCCATTCAGCGTAAATTGGTATTTTGGGTCAAGTTGTCGACATTGCAAAGAGAAAATACAAAACCGCTTTTCATAAATTGAATTACATGTTTTTGTTGCGCCAGCTTTGTCGCTGCTTACTAAGATATTTTATATAACATATTTGACGCAACAAAAATACTAAATTATATACACAAACGCTGAAAAAAGCAAAAAATACAAAGCCGCTTTTCTTACATTGAATCGTTATATGTTTCTGTTGCGCCACATTTGTCGCTGCTTACTGAAACATTTTATGTAATAAATTTGACGCACCAAAAATACTAAATTTTATGCACAAACGCTGAAAAAAGCAAAAAATACAAAGCCGCTCTTCATACCTTGTATTATATGTTTCTATTGTGCCATATTTGTAGTTGCTTACTGATACATTTTATATAACAAATTATAAGAACATATTATTATTACAAAATACTAAATCATATACACAGACATTGAAAATAAGTAAAAAATGCATGTCGACATAATTTTACTATTTGTAATGCTTTACATTAAAGTCTGCACCACTTTATGCGTTTTGTATCAAATGTTCGCAGTTAACAGTTGCAGTATACTAAATGATGTAGCACACGATATAAGTTGCCCGTCTTGTGAAAGGTTTGTCCACGTACAGCTTTCGTGACACCATCAACGACATGATGTGCAGTACACCACCACTGTCTTTTGAGTAATTTTTATATGGAACACTGTGGAGTTTTTTGTATAGTGCGACAGATACAGTCAAACCCCATTCCGTGAAGACGACAGTCTCCGGGAATTATTTTTTGATATTTCTGCGTTATAAGCATGCCGTGTAGCTAAGTAATTCCGCTGGCACCTCACGTCGCACTGGCAATGATAGAGTGCACGCAATAGTATAACATTTATTATGTAATTTGAAATTTCTCTATGTTGTATTTTTCCCGCCATTTTTAAATTATTTATAACATAAGGTGTCGAAGACACCATAGTATTTAAAATATAGTGTCGGTGACACCGTCCTTGACTTTGTATAGTATTGCCCTGCTGAGTACCGTACACTATAGTATGATCGTGACCATACAAGGACAGAGCGTCTAAACGGCGTGCAATTTATAACGTGAACGTTGCATTATATACACAGACACTGAAAAATAAACAAAAATACAAAGCAACTTTTCATACATTGAATTATATGTTTGTGTTGCGCCGTATTTGACGTTGCTTGAGACATTTTATGCAACAAATTTGACAACCAAAATACTAAAATATATTAACAGAAACTGAAAAAGCAAAAGATTCAAACCGCTTTTAATACATTGAATTATATGTTTCTATTGCGCCACATTTGTCGTTGCTTACTGAGACGTTTTATATAACGAATTTGACGCACCAAAACACTAAATTATATATATACACAAACACTGAAAAATAAGTAAAATATAGATGTCGACATAATTTTGCTATATGTAATGCTTTACATTAAAGTCTCCACCACTTTGCGCGTTTTGTATCATTAAATTATTCAGGATCTGTCAAATTAACCCTTTCGCTACCGCAATGTCAAACACAACACAGAAAAAATATGTTTTACATAAAACAAATGATATTGAGCCCAGTGAAAGTAATGAACATCAAATAAATGTCAAAAATAGTTTTAGCTGTAAAATACGATAGTGTCCAGCATACTGGACACTGGCTGTTAAAGGTAGGCTTAGAGCTGGCGAATTGAATTTATACGCCTTTGAAAAATTTTTAATTTCCACCAGATATGGATGAAAAATTTTCACTTTTGCATCCTGACCTCGCATCAAATGATAAACTAAACTCCAGCGTCATCTAAGAGTCCAAAGATTATAAGTATAGAACAAACAGTATTGTCTGATAGGTTGGGGCTGCTCTACTTCTCCCGCCACAGGCGTGATGATAAGTATAGTGATAATAAGTATGGCCCATGTAACCCCGAAGGGCAATACGTTATATCGTTAGAAAAAAGAACATCTTAGAGCGGGCGGTTCGGGGGGCGGCAGTCCTCCGACTTAGGCTTACTGTATTTTATATAAGGACCTCAGCTTTGGCAAGACTAAAGGCTTAGGCTTAGTATATTAAGAACGGCATGATCTATAGTTTTCTGCCCCTCAGGGTTACTTGGGCCATAAGTATAATTATACTGCTATGATAGATTTGCCACTGCCTACTGTTGGCCGACTGCACTGGCGACCGTTGGCCGACAGTTGCCGACTGCACTGCCGACCGTTGTCCGACTGCACCGCCGACCGTTGGCCGACTTCACTGCCAACCGTTGGCCGATTGCACTGCCGATAGTTGGCCGACCGTTGGCCGTCTGACGACCGTTGGCCGACTGCCGAGGCCGGTCATTTGACTTCGAACCAGCCCGTTGCACAACAGTAGTTGTGACATCACTTTTGATGCCGTTATAAATAGCTTATGTCGAATTTATTTTATATATATGTTTCAATTTTTTATTCCATACCAGTTTAGATTTCACCTATAGTTCACAGAGCGAACGGGAATGGATGTAAATGAACTAAGTGAAAAAAGTGCACATAGAATTTTGGTTGTACACACCCAAGGTAGTGCAGAGGAGAGGGCACGTTCCTTAAATACACCAGGTGAAAAAATTACGCATAAAGGGCCAAGATAAAAATAGTCGGTGCTCGGAGGGTTATAAATGCTGCCCCGAACTGGATGGCGCGGCAGTTTGCTGGAAAGCCCACTCGGCACCCCTCAGTAAGGGGTAAGGATCACACACGCATGGATTTTTTTGTGTACTGAAGTCCAATAACAAATAGGTTCACCCAATATTTAGCTATTGCCATGTTATCACCACAATTGATATAATGAACCAAGATATTTTTAATTCCATCGATACGGCTTAGTTAAGCGATTGCTACCATTGGCAACCGCTGTCCAGCTACGAGGACAGATAGGTAAAAGCCTGCAAAACGGCAAAAATCCGATAGGGTAAGAAACTGAGTTGAATAATAGTAATCTAATAGCCCTTCCACATACTACAAATTTTACTTACCTCAAATATATACAAGCAAAGGAGTAACTGTATCAGAAATATAGCGTAATTGACCTTCTAGCGGGCCTTGTATACACAGCAAGTTTAAATCCTTGTAACTAGGTAAGCCGCAATGCCGCCAGGAGCCAACAAACATAATATAATGAGAACAACCCGTAGTATGTAATTATATTAAACTTCGGAGTTGTTATTTGATTGGATGAATAAAAACGCGTAATTAATGCTTGTGTCCAGTGTACTGGACACTGGCTGCGAAAGCGTTAACACATGTGAAACATAGTAAGCTCGGCGTTATGCATCTTAAAATGTGTGCACCTAAGGTCGAATTCTCTCACTTAACCAATTCTGGCTCCTGACAAAAAGGCACAGCCACATCCGGCCCTTAATAAGTAAAATAAATACCCAAGCTATGCCAGTATGTTTTTACAATCCGGATGTGGCTATGTCTCAGGGTTTGATAACCTTTAAGGACTAATGAAAAAATATTTATTACATTCAGTTTAGTAGATTGTGCTACAGGAAAAATATTTAATTCTAGGCCCAAAAAAGGCTACATTAGTAGTAATTAAAGAAGACGCATAACTGCAGTAAAATATATACGTAAATGTCGCTATAAAATATCTTTAAGCGCCTTTTACAAGCCAACCTAGTAACTTGGCTTGCAAAACACGCTCTTTCATACATGAAAATTATGCTATTGTAGCTGGAAGGATGTTTTACGAATATGATCATATGTAGCAGCAATTTCAATTTTTTTTGCGATTTTCCATTGTCGTCATACACTTTAGGATTTTAGAGCCGATTCCGACCCTTGTAACATTTATCAGCCTCGTTTTGCTATTAGTTAATATATTTGTAGGGTCTGGCTCGACCCAAAAAATGTCACACTGGGATATCGCGGCTAGCCAAGCATAGCTTTCGAGCCGCGGCAGACTGTGACAAAAACAGGCCCTACCGCACACATATTAAGATAAATGATGCATTAAAGCGACATTTAAATGAATATTATCAAACTCACCATCACTTTAAAATTATTTTTTTAATTTCCAAAGCTTATGATAGAATTTGAAAATACAAGTGCAAGCAGTATGTAGACCGACATTTTGATATACTGGAATAAGCAGCAGAACCATCTAATCCATTAAAGCGATAAAGCAAAATGGCTAACACACACTGCTGCCAAAATTTCAGCATCTGACTGGTTCCCTGAATGCCTAACCAAAATTATTGTATAAGAGTCATCAGTATCGTTAGTTGCAACCTAAATGTCAGGGACTTAAATTCCATAGAATTAAAATAAATTCTTAATTGCAACTGCTCGTAGATTACTCTACGTAGACGGTTGCATTCATGTACGGCTGGCACGAAGAATTGATAGGTGACATCTGAAGCATTATCACAAAATATGTTGCTACAATTGACGCAATCTGAAAGGAAATATTCCCATATTAATATAGCGCATAAACTGTAATTTATTTAAATGTTCTCAATAATACTTGAAATTTTGCGTATTTTTAGGCGTTTGTGACATCCTTTGTAGCAAATAACGGTTTCATCACAAATATAGTTAAAATCATGTGTATCGATGTATGATGTATAAGGGAAGATATAGCAATAAGTACATAATTATACAAATACACTATCATGTTTTTATTTAGGTAGTTTGTGGTTCCGATCCGATGAGCTGTACCATTCCGATTTTTTGTTAAAATAATTTTTTGAAATGCTCAACAACTGAATCGATCACTTTGATTTTACCCAAGCCAATTGTCCATGAGATATTAATTTCGGATCCAATGGCGGTTGCATAAGTATAGCTAGTAACCATCGCAATTTCACAAACATATGCCGCAATATTGTTTTCCTTCCGCATGAGTCCAGTTTAGGCGCGTACTGTGAGTTTTTCGGATGCCCTTCAAGAGCTGACCACAACATGGTGGCTTGATGTCGGTGAGGATGAAGAAAGACCAACCCGTAGTTGCGAATAGAAGATATGAATGCGAGTTCGATGCTAAAACTAAGCTACGAGTTCGTGCGGTGAGGAAGGGAGAGGTTTACCACCAATACATATACCAGTCTACCAGGGGCATTGTCGCCGTTACACAAGGTTCCACGAGTTCAAAAGTATACGTGGTCGCTCGCATACAAAATGGTAATAGACTGTGAAATTTTATAAAGTTTTACACAAGGCGCTTGTAGTTAATTGGGTGAAGTAAATTTGAAATTCTGTGGGGATTTAGCAATGGTCTAAGCTAAACTAAGTTGATATTATGTACTTAGGCTCGACGAGGTTAGAGTATGATCGAGATAAAGCTAGGATCTTGGATATAATTGAAGAAATTTTGAAATAAACTTGGGTATTGTTTTATTTTATAAACTAAAGCGCGTGCCATGGTGACAACTTGTACGAGTACCAGCGCCAGTTCTGAGGTGCGAAGCAGACATGGCTAAATGGTGCTATCCATTTAGGAAGAAAGCGAGCATTCTAAATTAAGATAGGGTTAGCTGTCACAGTGACCCAGGTTTGCGTGATTAGATATTTTGCCGTTAGCCAAAATATCCGACATATCGAACAACTATCCATAATTGTAGTGGGTTAGGGTAGCTTTATACATAAGGGACACGGCAAGACTGATCGTTAAGAGGGTTTATAGGTTTATTCTTTATCGAATAACATAATGTGCTTAAAATTGATTTTACTTAAATGACGTAGGCGCCATGGGTCCTGAAATATAACGCGGTTTTGGTTAGAATTTTATATACATGAAAGATATTTAAGAGTAGAATTTATAAAAGAAATCGAATTAATCTGAATATCTAACAAGTGAATTCAATTTCAGGTACTTAATTTAAGTTAAAGCAAAGATTCCGTCTGATTTTATTGATAGTTAATCAGTATAGGTTTTTGAACTAAGCGTTTAGTAATCAAGTCAAATACGAAAACTGTGCACTTGTAGACATCCGTGAACATAACCACCGTTGAGTTTTGCCTAAATAGGTAAAACTACACGAGGGTTTTTCCAGATAATCTCAAAGGTGTTTTTCTAAAACTGGTTTTCCAAAGCAAATGAACCAGTAATTTCTCAACTTGACAAATAACGGATTTGTGACGAAATTACGTACACATTTTAGCGACCTCGCGCTGTAATATAACGACAGAGATTTAAGCCTAACAAGGGCCGACATCACTACGAGCATATTGGCAAGTCAAGCAGGTTATTCAAGGCTCTGGCATGCCTGTAACAAAGTACCTGAAAAGTTCCTAAAATTATAAAATTGAAGAATTTTAGAATTGATGCAACAATTTTGAATCTAGAATTTTTATGATTTGGAATTTGCCACCAAAAATGGCCATGATCGTTGCGCCCTGAAATAGTTTAGAGTACGTGAACTATCTCACACGGGCAACGGCTTAGATCAGGGAAAATAAAAACGTAAGGAAGGAACCCTTTGCGAACCAAAAATTACTCATTTCATACCAGCTCACAGCTGTTCTCAAATGGCTTTTACTACATTATGCAATCACAAAGAAGCGTTTTGTTACAAAATATGGTAGTTTTAAAAATAGGATGGTAAGCGGGGTCATTTTAAGTTTAGTCGCGCATAATACGCAGCAGGCAAATAATTGAAAAGTTGCACTATGATTGGTCAGTCAACAAACTGTTTAAACATGTAGCTGTTGGTAGCTAATGTAAATACAACTACATAATACGGGGTGGTAAACACCAATCACCGTCGAGCCGCATTACTAAGCGGGTAAATATACAACCAATAGCGGCAGTCCGCATTCATATAAAGGCGTGTTCACACGCTCAAACTTTTTGCTCAAATTTTGATCAAAATTTGTGCTCGAATTTTGATCAAAATTTGAAAGCATCTTTTTTGTATTTTTTGCAAGTTTGAACGCGTGAACACAGCTCAAACTTTTCATCAATATTCCTGTAGCCGATCATGGACGACATGTAATACCTGAAAAAGTTTGAGCTCAAATTTTGAAATATCGCAATTTGTATTTAAAAATTATCTTCAAATTTTGATCAAATTTTGAGTTCAAATTTTTAACTAAAAATTTGATCAAAAAGTTTGAGCGTGTGAATACACCTTTAGATATACAAACAGCTAGTAAAAACAGTCCTGTGCATAGACGCAAGACATCAGCGAGGGAGCTGAAATATTATTGTAGACAGAAACTGTGCGGCAGGCATTACTGAGTGTAGCGGCGAGCGATATATAATATATAATGTATATATTAGATTCGCGTGTTGCACACGGAAATATGTTTATATATAAACGTATCGCACACATACTTATATATTTATATATCATAAATATAGTATACATTTATTAATTAGCGTATCGCACACAAATGTGTACATGGATATATGATATATATGTTATATATAAAGTGGAATTTTAGACCCCAGTTTAAAAAGGTGATAGCCGAATAAATCCCGGCTAATTTGAATCTTGCTTTGAGAACAAAAAATAGAATCGTAACGTATGAAACGGTATATGAAAAGGAGGTGGCAATAGTATACGGCTTAAAATCACGACGCCGTTGCAACTAAATTCGGATAATTGGCATGAAGAAAAAGTGGCGCTGTTTGGGCTGGGGGGAACTCAGCAAATGGTCGCACGCCGCTGAAATTGGTACCGATCGACTCAGCTTGACGAGCTAAGTTCAAAAATACCGCATACGGCCTTTTTCCGAATTTTTTTTCATTTTTTCTATTTTTACCCAATTGTCCCACCTGTGAAATGTCACCTGAAAATTTTGAAAAAAAAATTTTTTGCAAAATAGACATGATCCACCTAGATCGATCCAGCATTACAGGAGAAATGCGGTGTTCACGTTATAATGTCCCCGCTGTTTGGAACTTTTGACCCCCTGTAGTCGCGACCCTACCGTATAGACTGTCAGGGTGACACCCATACTGTATATCAAATGCCGAGGGTGTACGACACACCCTTAGCTAATACATTTTTTCTAGACAGTGTCGTACATACCCTTAGCTACCGATTTGGCGCGAATTAACTATAACGGACACCGTCTGTAGCTAATGCGGTTTATTAGTCAACTGTCCTGTGGAGTTTTTCCTAAATTCTCCATATTTGTATCTAGCCCATATGAACATTGCTCAAATAATTCCGAACACAGTCAATAAAGCTGCCAGAAGACACGGTGTGCCTGACACTGTCGGTAAGCGGTAATACGCGTAACTAGCTACCGTTGAAAAAATTTATTAAAAACATGGGGGTGTCTAAGACACCCTGTTGTCAACAGTGTGTCTGAACCTGTGTGGGGTACATAGGTTCCAAACGTTGGGGACATTATAACGTGAACGCCGCAAAACTCAATGGTACCATTAATATCGATATATCTGGCATCCCTCTGAAGTTATTAGCAAAAACAGCTAACCACTTCGGAAGTATCCCTTTGGGAACGCTCGATTGATCGATTGATGATTTATTTTAAATTTTTTATACTTTACAGCATAATATTAAGCTATGACAGCACGTGTAAAAATACTAGATTTAACATTTCGCCCCTTAATACTATACTTCCTGAACCTGATACTAACAATTTGCGCATATATAACCTATAAACAAATGGTGCGTAGAACAAGTACATGTGAAGATACTATTGTTCTGCTTGCCCAATGGAGACTTATCGCTAACAACCAACAATGTACATGTGGCGTCGCGATGTATTTGGCTGCGCGTAATGACCTCGCGCGCCTTAACAAGTACGAATGGAGCCGGAAAATTGCCGAGTAAATTATCTATTCGAAGCGGCTCATTTTTTGCCGGTCACCGCATCACATTGGAAACGACACTCGTGATTATTTTCGGCTACATCAACAACTTGCCGTCAACCTTCATTCGCTTGCAAACCGGGGTCGCCGCAGATACCATTACGAACTGGTACACCTACTGCAGGGATGTCGCTGTGGCTTGCGACCGTGATAATTGGCTAAACAGTATGTTGGGTGGCCCCCGGTATTAGAAGTTGACGAGTCGAAGCTTTTTCGACAAAAATACAACCGCGGCATTCGTCAGCATGGTTGGGTCGTGGGCATGATTGAACGACAAACTTGTCGCGACAAACATGATTGAATGACAAAGCATTGTATCTAGTGTTCCACGTCCCCAATCGCACCATCAACACAATCATGCCTCTAATATTTCAACATAGCCGACCGGGAACCCGCATCATCACCGACAGCTTCCAGACCTACATCCAAGGACTGCGGCGCGTACCTAGCCCCCAGCAATACATTCACGCCACGGTCAACCACCATAACTACCAATTCCTTAGTCCCGACAATCCCGACACCCATGCGTAAAACATTGATGGTCTCTGGGGAAATTTGAAAAGCCTTCATTCGGCGACGCCAAGGTGTTACTCATAGCCTATTCCAGCGAACCCTTATTGAATTTCAATGGCGACGACAATTCGCTGAAAATATTGTCGGTGCACTCATTGCCCAAATCGGAAACATGTATCGCCTCTAGAGGTAAGTTCCAATGTCTGTAATACGTTTTCTTAAAGAGTTCTAGATTAAGCCTAACAAAATAAGCCTAAGCCTTAGACTAAGCCTAAGCCTAAGCATTATGCTAAGCCTAAACCTAAGCCTTAGACTAAGCCTAAGCCTTAGACTAAGCCTAAGCCTTAGACTAAGCCTAAGCCTAAGGCTTAGACTAAGCCTAAGCCTAAGGTGGGCGGGGCCCGGACCCCCCGCACTAACCCGCTGCGCTGGCTAACTGCCACGGTTTTGGGTGAACAGTACTAGTGCTTCCTCGCCTGCGTTTCCCGGTGTAGTATTTCCGGATACCCTAACCTAAGCTTCAAACTTACCCTAAATCTGAGCCCAGTCTAAACCTAATTTCCAAACATCAAAATATCCATTTTTCGCTTGCATTCCCGATATCGGGAGACATATCTTCTTGTGACGGACAGTAATCGTCACACCCCATGCATCACCGTATAGCCCATTGCATTTTCTATAGCATTTCCAAATTTGAGCCAATCGGTCAATCCAATCCAAAGTTATGTCCAAAAAGGTCAAAAAACCAAAATCCATATTTCTAAAAAAATCCGACCCCTGAAATTGGACCCCTCTCCTGAATTCCCTTGAAGTGCTAGAGCCCTGAAACCTTTTCCATTGCAAAGAGCAGGAAAAACTGGTCCGTGGGGTGTTAGGGGGGTGACGATCATAAGCAGAGCTTTAGGAAAAAAATTTGCCAAAAAAGCCTCTATACCCCCAAAAATCCAAATAAAAAGAACAATAATTTAGCATCATCAGGAGGTTATACCTGAAAAAGGGCGACCCTGATCTCGAAAAGATCTCTTTTGGGGGTAAGAGATGATTGAGGGTCCAGAGACTATGGGGCTATACTGAAAAGATGGTGGGCACCTTCTCTGATTTTCAACCTCAGCCCAATCAGGGCAGAAAAAGTAGTATAAAGGAGCAATGGTCGGTTGAAATTCCCCAAATTGTGGTTTAATTTTTATGCTTCAAAGAAAAGTGCTGCAGTAAAATTTTAATATAAATAGTTCAATGCTCGGCTTATTTCACCGGCGTTGCTAAAAGTTTTAATCAAAATAATAGAAATGGATTAAAGGCCAGCCTTCGCCGTCTCGATAAAGAATAGGGAGACCATGTACCCTAGATTCTTGCAAATATTAATTCCTATAGGGTGGCCTCCTAAGTTTCGAGTGTAAAAGGATGGAAGAACCAACCTCAGCCGGTACGGTAAAGGGACTGGTTTAAACCCGTGTGGAGGAATCAAGCGATATAGTTGTTCTGTCACTGAGTAGCCGAAGTAAAAAGATTTAGGCTGTCCCTAAACGTTATGTCAACGAGACATCTCTCCTATCTTATCGAACGAAGGCAGGGAATTTTATTTTTATGGGTATGTGTAATTTTTGTTCCATAGGTCCTAAGTTTAGGAACCTAATTATAGTTTAGGAACCTAAGTTTAGGAACCATACTTATGTCAAAGGTTCGACAGTCTATGTGTTAATATTCGATAAATTTTCATTTTATATATTAAGCATTTGGGACAGTAACGATTTTAATGTGGCTGCATATCTCGGCGACACGCGTGGCTCAATTCTGTCGGGTCCGCATTTACATTTGAGACCACAGGCCTTGAGAAGCGAATACAGATCATTGCCCCATTTGATACTGTAAATCGATCTTCACTAATTAGATTGTCCACAATTTCTACTATTTGTGATTACACACTGTGCCAGCAATTAGATCCGTTACGGAAATGAACTTTGGATAGAATATCTTGTTTCTTGTTTACTGCATTAATGCAGATTTTTACTATAACAGCGACTACAAGCCATAAATTGGTATGGTGATATCACTAATTTTTTGCAACATAAACACTAAAAAGATTGATTCGTATTTTTTCTTTTCCATGAGTACGGGTTAATCAACTCCTAGTTTTAGATCAAAATCAGATCAAGTCGTTGCGGACTATAACATGGTAAAAGGTAATGTAGGTTGATAAATATTTTCACAACACAAGTAACCTAAGCTATTGTGACTGCAGGCCTAATATCTAATCAAGAATGTGTTTGTGCGATCAACACCCACAAAATTATTGGATGCATCAAATTTTTAAAACACACAAATATTCAAATATATGGATTTTATATAGCTCCTTGAAAATTTATAGAAAATTTTTGTCTGTCCCGCCTTCAGTTTTATAGGGGTGACCTGAAAACATATGAACCACTGCGAATTCGATAGAGCCTTTAAGATTTTATGATTTAAAAAATAATTGCCATTTTTCCGTTCATTAGAGTTCCGTTGACTAATAAAATCTGTAGTGGGAATTTAGATGCTGCCGCAGTAGCATCAGATTACTAAGCCAAACATGGAATTTACTCACAAAATATATATCATAGAATAGATAAATGAGCAAACAACTAAAGAATGAAAAACGGAGAGGTAATATACTTACCGTGAGTAGCGCAGATCTGTTGATTATAAAAAAGTTTCCAGCCGTAATTGCCACGCTGCCGTGGAAAATTTCATTTGACAAAATGGCAAAATCAACACCGTGTGACATCTGAAATAGTACGTAATTTGTGTGCGTCGCCTACACACTTTTGGCAGCTGTTATGACAATTATATTCACTTTTACACCGTTTTCAAATGATTGGCAATGTCTACACTCTATGGAGCACTGTCGAGACTAGTACACCTGTTTGCATGCTACGAACAGCCCAGGTCGTTGCTAATGACTGAAAATATCAAAACCCACCTATAAATTTGCTGATATTGTTGCTATTATTACAGTGTGGTTCAAATTGGTGACAATATCAAAGCTAAACCTAGAAATAGTTGCCTTGAAGAGCTTTCAAACACGATTGCACGTCGATTCATGTAGTCTATATTAAAATTTGACTGACAAGAGATTTAGAATATTTTATCACCAATACACATTACGGAATCCACTGTGTATTGGTGTATATATACGTTGACTTCCCTGCGTTCAGTAAGCTAAAAGAATTAAAGCACAATGAGATAGCAAAAAATATTAATTATAGGTCTTCCCGAACGTTACAGTGGTAGAAAAAAGAACATCCTAGAGCGGAGGGTTCGGGCGGGGCACCCCCCCCCCGACTTAGGCTTAGGCCTAGTACATGGCTCATATAGGGACCATAGCTTAGGTTAAGACTAAGGTTTAGGCTTAGTATATTGAGAACTTGATAGCATGCATTTAACTTCCGCCCTTAAAGGTTACATTGGCCGGCGTTATCAAACAAAATCATTCATGCATGAAACGAAAACGAAATTGTTTTAAACGGTACTATTAAAAAATCATGAATTTGTTGTAAATTTTTGAGGTAGATATGATGCTACACAAAAATTTTATTATACTCTATTTATGCATAGCTTTTAATGATTACAGCCATGTCTGAGTAAATTTGGACTCAAAGTTGGAGTTTTTAAAAACTATTCATTTGCAGCGGAAGACTGATTTTTGTTCGAAGATTATCATATAGGCAATAAATTGTTATAATTATAACAAGCCAAAATTTCAAATTATCGATTCTAGTGAATTTCGAATGACCAATCGTTGCACTAAAAATTTAGATTTTCAAACGAAACAGGATTTTAACCTTTTTTCGGCTCGCCGCGAATTATTTTTGGATATATCGTTTTACTAGATATGCCATCTCAAATTTTGCATATGCGCATTTCAGTAATCTGTAACAATTATCAGGTTAACAGATATAAAGAACGTTATGGCGGATTAGCAATCGTTGATATATTATGGCGTTGTTGACGAAGTTTTATAGGAAAATTCTGCAGATATACTATTTCAAATTATAATACTATGGATATAATTTCATAAGGCGTCGTGCACGTTGAACCGTGGTCGGTAACGTTGTTCCTATAAACAATTCTAGGGTCAGAAAATAATAAAACCGAAGTTGGGTGCCTAGCTTCACCAGTCAAAACTAGTTTGTGCAACGACTGCTTGTGGAAACGAATAAAATATTTAAATCTGTATTTGTGCAACTTCATTGTATCCTAGAAATCATTAACAGAACCCTCTAATCTCTTCAGGCGATTAAGGCGTTGCAGTAACTTTTAACCAATAATAAGTCTCATAATCCTGGTTATGTATTCTTCGTCTTACTTTAATTCGGCAACGCGAACATGAGTTTTTGTATTTACTGTTGCGAACAAATGTACAACCAGATAGACGTTACCTGACAATATACGCACTATAGAGTGCATTTCATATTCTCAGCAAGTTATAGCATCCAGTCGTTGTCAAGTTGTACCTATGTCTCTTCTAAGTTTACTATCTATTCCGTGGTTGTTATTTGAACTTTTTCCTTAAGTTGTAATGATAACTCTCTTGTAAAGTCAACTCAGCTCCGATGTGTGAATAGCATGGTCAAACTTTTGTGGCTAACACAGATTTAACAAATATGGTCTCGCACTAATCACGCTGCATACTAAATTTTGATTAACCCTTTACGTCCTGAATTAATTCGAGTATCGGTGAACAAATGTTGGTCGCCACGATGTATTGAACCCCGAGCGCTCGAATGAAAATTCCATTTACCAAAAATTAAGGTATCCCGGAGCTAAAGATAAAGGCAAGGTGAGAGACCAAAACGCATGCAATATTCGCCGAATTTAGTTTGTACCACACAATTATGCATCGTTTACCTTAAGATGTTTGCACCTAGACCCGAATTCTGTCATAGAGCCAATTCCGGTACGTGACAAAAGGCACTGCCACGTCCGGCCCTTCATGAATAAAATTAATAGCTAAGTTATACTGGTATGTTTGTATGAACGGGGATCGGCTATGTCTTATGGTTTGATAGCCGGGAGGACTACTGAAAAAATATTTATTACATTCAGTTTAGCAGATTGTGTTACACGGAACATATTTAGGCCCACCAAGGCAAGATTGGTAGAAATTAATGAAAGACGCACAAATACAGGTAAAATAAATACATAAATATCTCTATTTTCAAAATTATTGTTTAAGGGTCTTTTACAAGCTAACCTAGATGCTATGTAAAACACGCTCTTTCATGCATAAAAATTATGCTATTGTAACTGGAAGGATGTTTTATGAATATATGACCATATGTATTAGCAATGACCATTTTTTCGTGATTCCCTATTGTAATCATATATTTCTGGCTTTTAGAGCCGATTCCGGCCCATGTGACACTTTATTAGTCTCGCTTTACAATTAACTAATATATTTGTAGGATCTGGCTCGGCCCAAAAAATGTCACACTGGCTAATCACGGTTAGCCAAGCTTGGCTTTAGAGCTGTGGCAGACTGTGACAAAATCCAGCCCCGCTGCACACTTCTTTAGGTAAATGAAGCATTAAACGTAATTGGTTGTTGCCGACCAACTGCAGGAATTAAAAGTTTAATATTTATATCGACGCTTTTCTCACTGCTTAGCTATTCTAAATCAGCTTACACACTAACAGAAATTGTAGTAATGTTTGCGCTGGCGCTGTTTTTATAAAATATAATTACAAGGAGTACACTGCTTGTCAAGCGCTCATAATATAAAAAACTTTGCCTTGTTAACCTGGACGGTTACAAACTATCATTATTTTTTACCCAAGAATTTTAAATACAAAGCGTCAGCAAGTGACGAAATTCCAACTACCATCACACGAGTTTAACGCACCGAATAACGCATAACCAACCACGAAGTTATATGGCTACAACCACAAAATAACCCAGTATTCCCGCAAACACAACTGGCTATTATGTCAATTTCTTAGTTCAAAGGCATCTGCAAAATCTCCGAGTCTGTTTATCTATTATTATAAAAACGTTTTGACTAATATTTTTGCGGGATGTAGAGCACACTGACCAATTGCGATGTGGTTAGTTTTTGATCGAAAGATATTTTCAGCAGCCACAAGGGTTGTTCCCGTGGAAACTATTTCAATACTTGTAAATAGCAGAAATATTTCTCAAAACACCGCCTATTGATTTATAAGCTTGCATTGAATAGAATAATTCTCAAAATTTTAAGAATGTTTTCAGTAATGGGCTCGAAAAAATTGCAGAAACTTTCAACATACTGTTTACTTTAGGTTACTGTGTAATTTACAGCATTAAATTAAAGAAAATATAATGTTAGTATCCGAGGCTTAAGTTTTTACTGATTTTCATTAAGGAATATCAGATGCCACGCCAGCGCTTGAATCAATATTGATTTCAATTTACGACCTTGAAACTACTTCAGTATATCAAAAATATTAAAAAATCCAACTTTTCTAAGTATTGATTAAAAGCTCGAACTATAGAGTTAAGCAGTAATCTGCAATCTAACTATTACAGTTTTGAGGGCATGATTTCACCGAGGCATATATTCATATATATTGATTTATCACAGGATTTTTAGTGAAAGGTACTAGAAGTATCAGATAACTTTACGGTAACACAAACATAACTTAAATATCGGTTCTGGGGTAAAAGATACATGTGTCGCCGGAATGGAACTGAAATTCGCTAAATTTTTAACTAAATTTCCCTCAAAACTAGAATACCGGGTCCACCGGAAAAAGCATTAAGAATGACACTAGAAAATATCCTTATGTATATAATTATGATATAACAAATTAGAGATTTCGCCTTACCTGCAATGTCGTACAGGTAATATCGAATAGCCTGAGTCAAACTGTTAACAGATTTCGATTTTAAGTGTGATTCAACAGTTCTATTATGATAACGGGCACGCAAAATCTAAGTAGCATTGTACTGAAGTCACTTCAGCAAAATTGGTTAATCCATTCCACACATACTCTTGTTGCAAATATTATATAAGTTTACAAAACGTAAAATGACCAAAAGAGATGAGTTAACTGTCGAAACAAGACGAGGTGTAAATTTATGAATATGTATCTACAGCAAAATAACTAGAACACATAAAGAGAAGCGTTTTGATAGCCGGGAGCTGAGTTACGACGATTATAAGCTGCACCGTGATTTATTTGCACTAAACATATGATCTTAATTAAATGACAGAGGACCCTACTATGCAATATGGTGAACACTTTTGTTTGTAAACATACACTTACTTTTTCGTGTTTAACAGTTATTCGATGTGTTAAAACTAATAGGAAACTGGAATATTTCTTTGTCGCAAAGCTGTGGAGTTTGTCAACTTGGAAATATAAAATATGCCTGTCGATTACCTGCGCTATCAGTTGCAATCAAAACATCTTGTAAAAAAATGAGAATTATTTTATGTTGTGACTCTGATATTATTATACTTACAGCTAATATGGAGCTAACTTTTGACCACCAATTCACCAAATACATATCAAAACTAACAGGATACTAGAAAACTTACAAAATGTCGGCGAAGAATGGATCCAGGACGTTAAGGGCCACGAATGGTAACTACAACAAACCGTTAGTGCAGTTTTTGTGAATCTTAGTATTCTGATCGAAACGTCTCATCTGAGGTCTGGTTTTGCGCATGTTGAAAATTCCTGGACTTGCAATTTCGACAGATACTAAATCAAAGAACAGTCTATTTTCTAACCTGAAGCAGCGCCGCTGGGGACGTTGTGTTGGGATAATCCCGAAATGCATTGCAGCCTTTAAGAAACGCATTTTTGGTGCAACCATAAGCTTCATTAACCATCATCGGTGTTAGATGCAGTACACATAAATATCCAAATGCAAAACATATACCGATCCGGACGAACAGCGCGTCAGAAGTCTTAAGAGTTGAGATTACAAACAAATTAGCTATGACCAGAAAAACGGCCAACGTTTCCAAAACGAAATAAAACAACGACCATTGATCATTCAGGAAATTGATCAGTTCTAGTATACACTGATGATATTTTCTGACAGAAGTCCACCGAAGCATTTTCCCATCGCGGCTTGGTGTTCGTAACGCCGTATTAAACAAGTTAACGCAGTTGTAGCACAGAATCATTTGATATCCTCCAATTGCCATTGCCAATATTTGAACAGTGGTTGGGACTGCCAGGACAATATTAAACAGCTTGAACAAGGAATTTTCCATTGGGACCACCATGTAGAATGTAGGGACTTTATTGTAAAAATCAAGTACATTAACAATTGAGAAGAGCAGAATTTGGAAAAATAGGATTATAGGTACAAAAGCAACGGCTATTTTCAGTTTTCGGTCAACAACGTTCATACTTTTTGACTCAAATGACCGACAATTTTCGATCAAATTGCAAAACTTAGACAAAATACGCAATCGACTAGAGTGAACAACATGAGCCCAACTAAATAAACTCACCGGTAGACTGATTACTAAACAGGCTATATACAGTTGCTTAGGTTCAAGTGTCATTACATTTGGCAAATCCAGGACACCTCTGAGACAAAGAGCAAAAATAAGCAAGCCAGTAACTGCAACTACAGCGATGCTGATGTAACGCCATGGTTGATTAAGTTGATAAGCAGGAATACATCCAATTGCCATACCTGAATAATATATGGCGCGTCCCGTTTGAAACGCATAAGATTTCAGAATCAAATGTCTCATTGTTTCTTTTGAGTTGCTGCTGTCGGTAGATTCCATTCCCAAGTCACTGGTGTAGTGTTATTCTGTTGGACCACTAGTTTTGTCGATGTTTCATATAACGCTCAGGTTGAGCATAAGATTTCAGAATCAAATGTCTCATTGTTTCTTTTGAGTTGCTGCTGTCGGTAGATTCCATTCCCAAGTCACTGGTGTAGTGTTATTCTGTTGGACCACTAGTTTTGTCGATGTTTCATATAACGCTCAGGTTGAGCATAAGATTTCAGAATCAAATGTCTCATTGTTTCTTTTGAGTTGCTGCTGTCGGTAGATTCTATTCCCAAGTCACTGGTGTAGTGTTATTCTGTTGGACCACTAGTTTTGTCGATGTTTCATATAACGCTCAGGTTGAGCATAAGATTTCAGAATCAAATGTCTCATTGTTTCTTTTGAGTTGCTGCTGTCGGTAGATTCCATTCCCAAGTCACTGGTGTAGTGTTATTCTGTTGGACCACTAGTTTTGTCGATGTTTCATATAACGCTCAGGTTGAGCATAAGATTTCAGAATCAAATGTCTCATTGTTTCTTTTGAGTTGCTGCTGTCGGTAGATTCCATTCCCAAGTCACTGGTGTAGTGTTATTCTGTTGGACCACTAGTTTTGTCGATGTTTCATATAACGCTCAGGTTGAGCATAAGATTTCAGAATCAAATGTCTCATTGTTTCTTTTGAGTTGCTGCTGTCGGTAGATTCCATTCCCAAGTCACTGGTGTAGTGTTATTCTGTTGGACCACTAGTTTTGTCGATGTTTCATATAACGCTCAGGTTGAGCATAAGATTTCAGAATCAAATGTCTCATTGTTTCTTTTGAGTTGCTGCTGTGGGTAGATTCATTCCCAAGTCACTGGTGTAGTGTTATTCTGTTGGACCACTAGTTTTGTCGATGTTTCATATAACGCTCAGGTTGAGCATAAGATTTCAGAATCAAATGTCTCATTGTTTCTTTTGAGTTGCTGCTGTCGGTAGATTCCATTCCCAAGTCACTGGTGTAGTGTTATTCTGTTGGACCACTAGTTTTGTCGATGTTTCATATAACGCTCAGGTTGAAACGTAACATTCTGTTTCGCAACCATCATACACACATTGCCAGATCGAACAATAAACGAAGTTTATGCCCCAACGGCGAAAATTTGAAATAAACCCGATTTACAATCATTGCAATTAATAACGACACTTTTCGAATTTGCAATGCATTTTGTTCGTCTTTGCAAACCTTATCTAATTCAATTGATTAGATTAATTATTTCGATTAGTTAAACGATGCGAAATTAGTATTGTACATTTTTGTTTGCAGTTAATAATATGAAATATTTTCAAATGAACCCGCTGAATGCTTTCAATTGGCAAAAATTTCTTCAAACTAGTGTCGATGCAAGAACTTAATCCAAACTGTGCCATTTCATAACAGAGCTCGTTGCGGTCATATACAGAAAATGTTTTGAAAATTATGTCATTTTATTCCGTGGATGAATTGTGTATGAAATATTTTTAATTATATACCGGGTAAAACCAATCAAGTAAAAAGCTTTTAGTTTCGTTCCTAAAAGTTTTGAGCTATGCTATTAATACTACCTTTAGCAATCAGTATCGAATTATATTAAAAAAAACTAATTTACTTATCGATTATAATATTTGTTTCTTGTCACCGATAATGGATTCACCAGCACCAAATGCAAAAATGTTATCAGCGTATTGTTTTGTGATTAGTAATACTGCTTATATGCGGCGTTCACGTTATAATGTCTCGCTGTTTAGAACTTTTGTCTCCCTGTAACCGCGACCCTACCGTATAGACAGTCAAGGCGACACCCACACTATAAATTAATTGCCGAGAGTGTACGACACAACCCTAGCTACTACATTTTTCTTTACAGTGTCATACACACCCTTAGCTACCAATTTGGCCCGAATTAATTGTAACGGACAACGGTAGCTATAGCTAATGCGGTTTATTAGTGAATTGTGCTGTATAGTATTTTAGTATAGTGCTGTATAGCTATGCTGTGTAGTATTCATATTTGTATCTAGGCCATATATACGTTAATGAAATAATGCCGCTAACTGTCAATATATCTGCAATAAGACACGAAGACACGCTGTGCTTGACAAAGTCGAGAAGTGGCGATATTCTTTGCTAGCCACTTTTGAAAAAATTTATAAAAAAACGTGGGGATGTCTAACACACCGTGTTGTCGAAAGTGCCCCTGACACTGTGTGGTGTACATAGATTCCAAATATTGGGGAACTAAACGCCCCATTAACAACCATTTCCGAATTTATGTGAAAATAAATCTACATTTCGATGAAAAAATATTTTCGCACTGTTGACGTTAATGCAATCACAACGGATCAAATACAAAAATTGTTTCAATGTATTGTTTTATGGTTTAATTATACTTTTAACAATATTGTTAAAAGTATAATCAAACCATAAAACAATACATTGACAAAATTTTTGCATTTGGTTTGGACGATGCTATAAACGTCGATAGGGCAAAAATATTGTTTGCGTCGAAAAGTAATTTTACCCGTACGTAAATTCGGAACAGCTTCTTAAAAGTATAATTAAATCACAAAACAATACGTTGACAATATTTCTCCTGTATACAACCTTAAGAACCTGCTGTATGGACCTTAACGTAAAACGTCTTAAGCCGTGAACTGACATGATAAAACAACCTGCTCGTTAATATTTGTGAACAAACATAGTCAATATATGAACGATGTCCGAAGTCCCTGGGATAGCAGTTGCTTTAATGGGAGGGGGTCATTCCTAGGGTCATCAGCCGGTCGGCAGAGGAGTCTTCGGAGGGATAAATTTTTGAAATTTTTTCATAACTCAAACATTCGAAATGTTTTGTGATTTGAACAGTATGTCGTGTTTATCAAACCGACATATTTCAAAATAGCAAAGCATTGTGAAAAATTTATAAAAAATTATACAATTTGACCCTAACAAACCCCTCCCCGTCCTCCCCGGTTAGTTTTCATATATTAATTTAAATTTCTGGTGTCGGGGGTCTCACAGGATTAGTTTAACCCGGCCTACGGGATGTTGTACTCAATTATTGTTTTGTGATTTTAATTTATTACTTTTTAAGAGCTTGCGCACAATTTACTTTTCGACGCAAACGAATATTGTATGTCAACGTTTTTGTGGCGTTTGGTCCAAACCGAATGTGAAATCTCAATGTATTGTTTTATGGTTTGATTATTTTTAAACGATATTTTGTTAAAAGTTTTCAATTGGAGTTCAATTTTTCAATTGAAAACGATTTTTGAATTTTGAATTGCGTCTGGTTTTAAAAAAAATTTTTAAAAAAAATGGAAATGTAAATTTGATTTTTAAAAAAAAAATTTAAATTGGAAAAAAAAAATTTTCTATTTTTGGAACCTATGTACACCGGCATTTTCGGCATTTTCACATTTTTAAATTTTTAATTTTTAAAAAAAGTTTTTAAATTTGAAATCCCCACTTTCTGGCAAATTTTTAGCGTACGGGAAAATTGACAGTTCAGCGGCATTATTTTTGCGTAATTAGGCGTCTATATATGGTAAAAAAAAAAAAAATCTCGGCGCTGAAAAAAATCACTAACTATGGTTGTGGTTTGCCGACCCCTCGATTAAAAATATGGACACTGAGGAAGGGGTTGTGCGTACACTCTCGGCAATAGTGTGCGTGTCGCCTTGACTGTCTATACGGTAGTCGCGCGGGAAGCGCGAGCGGTGTTCTCATCGTGGCGAACGATGGGAGAATAATCGTGATCTCATGATGTGTCGGTGACGAGTGTTGTGATCAATAATTTTTAATTCGTGTCCCTGATTGCTGAAATTAATAAAATCACTTTTGGAACTTTCAGAACAAAAGTGCAATTGTTACTATGAAACCGTCGCCGGAATTCCGCGAAATTTTCAATTTCTGCCTGGCTATGCAACGTTCTTGCATCGACACTAGTTGAAATTTTGATTGAAAGGGCGGTTTCGACTTGAAAATACTTCATCTCTAATTCCCGAATTTCGGAAAATGTACAATACTAATTTCGCATCGTTTTGATTAATCAATAACTGAGGAGCAAAAAAACATGCATACAATCAAACATAATTGCAAATGATTGTAAATTATAGACTAAGCTCCTTTATTTGTTCAAATACTGGCAAATATGTGTATGATTTTTGATAAAGTTATACAAAATCAGCATTAGTCATACCAACCATGACTGGCGCACAAACAATGGTTGTCTGGTTGACCTGGAAAGTCGACCGTTCATGATGACGCACCGTGACTGGGAACTGGGAACGATGATTGGTCTAATACTCAACTTGCTGACTTATCATTACATGACTCAAACTCAAATATGATTCTGGAGTCTATGTAGAAATTCTAACGTATATGAAGGATTCATGGTCATACGGATTACACCGTACCGACAGCAGCAGCATTATGGTTAATTCGACAGAAGTTGGTAAACAGCACCGCTGTCAGTCAACAGCGGCGATTGGTATTGATCACTCGTATATGGAAACATCGGACAAACTTGGTGGAGCATGACACACCGTGACTCAGGACAGCAGCAATGAACATTGGTTGTGAAATTGTCGTTAGAACTCATGCATCTGACGCACTTCAAATGAGTGTACCGACAGCAGCAAACGGTATTTGGTATGCTCATTCTACGACGTTGTGCATCAACAAAACTAGTGAGACCAATTGATTTCACTACACCATGACTGGGAAATGCAACAGCAACTGGGAAAAAATGGCAAACGAAACATGTGTTGTTCAGGTAAAATGGATGTATTCCTGTATCAACGATGACCCGTGGCGCAAGTAGGGGCCATCTATACTATCTATTGTTGCATTACCAAAATGTAACTTGGAAATTCTAAGCAATATTCCCGAATAATCTGTACGGTAAGATGTGCTTCACTACAGTCGATGGTTTTTTGTTATAACTAATTGATGAAAATTGTCGGGCTTTTGACGAAAATTTTGTATTCCAAATTTCTGTCTCGATTGTTTGTTACTTTGCGATAAAAGCCTAACTTTTTTATGCCCAAATGGAAAAGTACCTTGTCAAGCTGTTTGATATTTGTAGAAAATTTTTCCAAAGCCAAATAAAAAATCATTGTGTGCTAACTGTTTCGTTAATTTGTGTTTGAAAATTGGCGTTACGGATTTACAAGCCGGATTTTGCTTTTCGGTGATTTTCTTGTCCAAAAAATATAAAATACATGTAGCTCAAACTGATACAATTTTATCCTGAACAAATACGAATAGTTCGTTGTTTTATTTGTTGCGTTTATCGTAGTATCTTGTAATCTATAACCTGGTAGCATCGGTGTATGTTTTTTATATGTGCTCAGTTTGACGCGAAAGCGAAATCTGCTGTAGTTAATTGCGACGCAACATTACCAGCTATTAGAAATGTTGTTTGATTAGTCAAAAAAAATGGCAACAAATCGGTAATTTTTCACAAAAACTTTGGCTTAACGGTTTGTTGTAGTTACCATTGTGGCCCTTCCTCCCTCCGAATTCTCGCTTGTAAGTTTTCTCATCCTGTGTGTTTGGTGAATTGGTGGTACCCATGTTAGCTGCAGTCCTGATGTGTGAGAACATCTCATTTTTTTACGATGTTTGACGGTAACTCACGGCATCTTTGCCTGACAAAATTTCCAGTTGGGCGAAGAAGAAAATCTATTCCTGGGATGACTGTGCTGAGCATATGTACAAATATTCGCATATTGAATAGCCTCGTCATTAAGATCATATGTTGCATCCGCGTGCAGTATACAGTGGCTGCCGGCTATCAATATGTTCTGGCTTGCTGTAGATACATATTCGTTACACCTCGTCTTGTTTGCTTTACGTTTGTAAATTTATCAACGAGAGTATATATGGATTAACGATTGAAGTGACTGTCGTATTTTACGTGCCGGTGTCGTCAATTGGAAGTGTGTTTAACGGTTTTGACTATTGTACACAACATTGCAGCGCAATATCGTCATATATACATAAGGAAATATTCTAGTGTCTAATGTGCTGGAACCATATTGAGGCAGTAAATTTCCGGCGACACTTTGTCGAAATTGGATATATATTTTGTGTTACGGTAAAATTTTTTGTACTCAAAATATGATAAATGTGATGTGGAATTTAATTGAACAGTGCCGAATTCAAAACTGTAATAGTTCAACTGCAGGAAGTCCCCTGCTTGACTCTATAGTTTCAAAAACTAATAGTGCTTAGGAAAAGTTGGATTTTTTAATATTTTTGATATACTGAAGTAGTTTCAAGGTAGACCGTAAATTGGAAATCCAAAAAATTTTGCCTGAAATATTCCCTAATGAAAATCAGGAAAGTTTAAGCCTCTCGGGATGCTGACATTTTTCTTGATTTGATGTGCACAAGGTTTTCTCAATTCAACGCAGTATGTTGTTTCAAGTTCTACTGAAACGAGTCTGAATTTTGAGTTGTCTGATGCAAGATGATAGGCGGTGTTTGATATTTGCTGTTGCAGAGTATTGAAGACCCACGGAAACAACTCCCTGCTGGCTGCTGAAAATATACTTTCGATGATTATCAGGTGCTGCATCCCGCTGTTTTCAGTCATGATGATGGGTCCGCCCAGTGCCTTTATCGCCCCTTCGTATTAATTGGCTACCGCCATATAACTTCGTGGTTGGTTGTATAATGGTAGTTGGAATTTCGTCACTTGCTGACGCTTGTTTAAAAAGTAGGTAAAAGATAATAATAGTTGCAGCCATCATCATTTTGTATCAACATCCTTGCTATACTTTTTTAGAAATTCTGTTTATATATTAACTGATTCAATCAGTGAGAAGCGTCGTTGGATATTAATTTTTGGTGCCTGGTCAAGTGCTTCATTTACTCATCCAGCAACTAGCAGTCTGCCACAGCGCAACTCGTGACTATGATTGGGCCGCATCCTACATTGGGATTATAGAAGTGGGCGCACCTATGGTCACTTCATATACATATGGTCATATTGTCGTGATTCCTTGGAGCGTGTACAGTAACATACACTATTGTAAAAAATACAACCCATTTGAAAATGAGGATATTTATGTTTATACTACCGATCTTGCTTGTGTACGATAAACTGATGTAGATAAATATTCGGTAGTACCTCCGCTGTAGAAGAATTCGCGTACCTTTCTTCATTTTTATACTGAAGGGCCGGAACGTAACAGCCTTTTGTAACCGGAATTGGCTGTAATTATAAACACAAGAATTGGGCTAAACTACGTGTTTTGGTCTCTCACCTTGCCTTTATCTTTAGTCCATTTTTGGTAAATGGAATTTCGTCGGAGTCGGTTTTCGTTTAGTAACGAATATCGGACGTCAAACCATATGCAGCGTATGCCGTTCATATTTGTTAAATATGTTAGCCATTTAGGTGCTGTTGGAGCTATTAACACAACAACCAGCGGAACAAGTTAATTTATAGGTGCACTGGATGCTGTAGCTTCCGAGATATGCGTATCAGTGAGGTGCTTTGTTAATTTATCTGTTGGCAAACAAATATTACTAGTCGTTAGTTATTGGTTTACCTCGACGCCTTTTGTGGCCAATTAGTTAATGATTATAGGTACGAATGAACGCCGCGTGTTATTCGTTTCCACAAGTAGTTTAGCGAGAAACTAGTTAACTCAAAACTAGGTTTGTTTTCTCTGACCCTAAGAAAATTATTTGCGGACCAGTTACACGACGCCTTATGAAATATAATTTGAAAATATATATTGTCCAGATATTTCCTATAAAAACTACATACAACACATGTCAACCTAATCCGCCGCTAACGTTCTTTTTATTATACTTAACCTGACAATTGTTATGGAAATGCGCATATGCAAATCTCAAGTAAAAGTGGTTATATCCAATTCGCGGCAACCGGAAGAAGGTGATTCGTTTGAAATTATTTGGTTGGTTGATATTGGAACTTTGGCTTGTTAGTAATTTATTGCCTATGATAATCAAACGGGAACGTGCGCTGGTAATATTTATAAGAAGCTATCATAAATAGTATGATGAAATTTTTTTGTGTCGTCGCATTTTATTACCTGCGATTCATGATTTTTTGATGTACCGTTTAAAACAATTCGTTTAATGGATTTTGTTTTGCGGCCAATGTTGATGTATCAAGTTGCTCAATATACTAAGCCTAAAACCTTGCACAAGTATGTCCTTCTCTAGAGGGGCGCCGTTCCTGCCGCTACGGATGTCTTGCTAACGGGAAATGCATACTACATTGCTTTGCTTTTGATCAATTAGCTACGCAGGTGGAAGCCGTCAATGTGTATTGGTGATAAAATATTTCTGTTACGTTTAATATGGACATGCCGTTTGAAAGTTGCTTCAAGGTTGTAGGTTTGGCTTTATTCACCACACTAATAATAGCAACTCGGCTATGACGGGTTTTGATATTTTCAGTCATGCATGCAAACTGGCTCCGTGGGGTGTGACATTTGGATATAAAAGTAATTGTAGGCTGCCGAAAGTATAACAAGCAACGGCGCGAAATTACATTATTTTCAAAGTTATTGATTTTGCGATTGTCGAGACTTAGCGGCAGCATGACTGAAGACATTGCGCTACTCACCGCGGTAAGTATATTACCTGGTTAGTTATTTGTAGTTATGTATATCATAAATTCCGTGGGCTTATAATGCTACTGCGGCAGTTTTATTAATTACGGATTTAGTAAGTCAGTACAATGAAGAACGGAAAAATCCGCCTTTTAAATAGCGAATGTTAAAGGCTGGGGGCAGTCGTGCGCGCCTATCAAACTTGAAGGCGGGACAGACAAAACTCTATAATTTTTTGAGGAGCTATAAAAATGCAACTTTGAATATTGTGTGTTTTTGAAAAATTGCATCCTGCATGGCGGAGCACGTTATTGATTGATCAGCCTGTCACCATTCTGTGTTGTGAAAATATAATATACCTTTTACTCAGCATTGATTTTGATACTGAACTTGGGTCCTAAAAAAAATGTATGTTTGCGAAACTATCATACCGATTTATGGCTTGTATTTATCGTGACAGTAATCCGGTGTTGTCTGCAAAGTTTCGTTCCATTAACTTATGGTGGAAATACTGGACAATACTCAATTTACACAGTGATGGGGTATCTATTCTATATCATTCTCAATGATGTGGTGAACTTGCTTAATTCGAAATGAAAATTTATCGAATTTGCATATAGACTGTCGAACCTTTGAATTATATGGTTCCTAAACTTAGGCCGTGATTATGGTTATGATCCTATGGAACGGATACTTGCCATTGGAGATGATACCTTCGTTTGGATAGAAAAATGTATCGTTGACGTATACGACAGCTGGTGTGCTGGGTGACAGTCCCGCAGAGCCGGTCCTCGCTGGGTATTTACGTTACAAGGCGCACCTATCAGAACTAATGTCCGATTGTCAGTACATTCTATTCTTTATCGACGGCGTTTAATCATTGCTATTTTGATTGAAACTTTTATAGCAACGCCGGTGAACCAAGCCGGACATTTGCAAAATTATTTATCTGACTTACTGCGGCGCTTTTCTTGAACATCAAGATTAAACTGGGTTGTCAACCTGTTTTCTGCCCCTGATTGGGCTGACCTGGACCCTCAATCATCTGCCGGATTGTTTGGGAGAATTAGGGGTCCACCTTTTTTTTTAGGCTTTTATTTAGCCCAAATTAAAATAATATTAAATTATTGTTCTTTTTCTTGGATTTTTGGGGGTATCCAACTTTTGGCAAATTTTGTAAAAACTTGCTCGGTGACGCCCGCGCACTTTTCTGCTCTTTTGTTTGGCGCTTTGAAGCTCAGGGTTCATTATGGATTTTTGGACGTGACTTGCGGATTGGCGGATTGGCTCGAACTGGATAATGGGCTGGCGGTTACATCGGTATGCCGGTATGTCTCCCTGTCGGGATCATGGAAGTAGTTCTGGGTTAGTTTGAGCTAGGTTGGTACGGAAATTTTAGCCGGGAGAGCGAGACTCGAACCGTGGCGGCCAGCGCAGCGGGTTGGTGCGGTCCCGCCAGCCCCAGCCTTAGTCCGCAGCTTACTTGCCTAAGGCTATTAGGCTTGGCGTGAGTTCCACTAAGGCTTGACTTTATTTGTTAAGCGGTGTTGAGGGACTACGGAAGCTATAAAGGGCGATCTACCTTTATCCGCGTTTCGGTGTCGTCACTGAAGAGGGTTCAGTCGAAGTATAGGCTCTAGCCTGGCGTCATGGAAGGCTTTTCAGCCCCGTGGAGCGCATGTTGTAGGAATCGTAGATCAACGTGGCGTGATGTATACTGGGGGCTTGGTTGCGCGCCAGTTCTGGACCCCGTTCTGGAAGCTGTCGTCCCCGTACGTATTGGAAATACTGGAGGAGCAGTGATTGTGTTGATGGAACATTCGATGTTGTCATTCATCATGAGTTTGTGCGATGCATGTCACTGTATTTTGTCGATTTCTGGGGCCGGACGTGCTGTAGCGTATCACGGTCGCGAGCCGTACCCTGCTGTCAGTTCGTGAGTGTCGACCCGGTGAAACTGGTGGCAAGATATTTGAAGATGATCACGATGTCGTTTCGATGTGATGACCGGCAAAATTGGTGGCCGCACCCATTAACAAGGTCGTTTACGCGCAGCCAATATAGCGACCACGTGTCGATTTTTCACGATTATGGGCGCGCGTCTCTTCACATGTACTGTTCCTGTTCTATATGCGCTATAAGGTAAGGGAGGTACACGTGCTCCGTGCGCCTGTGTAAAGATATGGAACAGTGAGATGGGCCCCGACTATTCCGGAAGTGGTATGTTGAGAAGGAATGCCAGTATGCATTAATGGTATACATTTTTGGCGTTACAGCGTACTCCTATGCCCAACATCGAACCTATGTTTACCCACACAGGTTCGGACACACTGTTGACGGAGCGGGGCCTACTAGAGACACCCATGTTTTTAATAAAATTTTTTTTTTTTTTTTTTTTCGCTCCGTCGTCGTGCTGAGAGCCTATGGCAGCTTTGAACGCGGGACCTCCCGTAATGTGGAACCGGAACAGCGGGACAGTTGCGCTGATCAACGGCGTCACTGCCGGGACTCTGGCGCCGAATTCGGTAAAGCGCGGGCGCGTCTCTGGAATGTTGCGCTGAGGCTGCGCGTCCCCCGGTCGTCCCCCTGACAGTCTGTGCGCGTACAACCGGTCGCCCCGCGCCGCATTTCTCATAATGCTCAAATCGAATCTCCAGGTGGATCATGTCTGCTCCGAAAAATTTTTTTTTCAAAAATTTTCCGGCAAAAAAAAAAAATTTCGATTGGGTAAAAAAAAAAAAACGGAGAAGGGCCGTATGCGGGATTATTTAAAACTTGTGGTGAGCTGAGTGATGGGGTCTCACATTCCCCGAAACGGCGCTTCTGCCCGAGATCCGCATTAGTGATTTAAGCTACAATGCTGTGCCGCCCTCCTTGGTCTGCGTTTGCATCTAGTTCTTGGTACTATTTTTTGTTTCTGAGAGCGAGTTCAAATTGCACCGGGTTGTCACCTTTAAACTGGTGAACCCCACTTCTGTGACATCTGTGTGAGCATGTGTGCATGTACACTTGTGTGCGATACGCTATAGAATGTATACTATTTTTATGATATATAAATATATAAGTATGTGTGCGAATACGTAAACATAGTGTGCAACACGCGAATCTAATATATACATTATATATTATATCGCTGGCCGCCGCTGATGCCTGCCGCACAGTTTTGTGTCTACAATAATATTTGCGCGCTAAATATCTGGTATGCACGGACTGTTTTTACTAGCTGTTTGTATATCTAAAGGCGTGTTCACACGCTCAAACTTTTTGTTAAATTTTGATCTCAAAATTTGAACTCAAAATTTGATCAAATTTTGATCAAAATTTGACGGTGATTTTTAGATGAAAATTGCGATATTTCAAAATTTGAGACCAAAATTTGTGCTCAAACTTTTTCAGGTAATACATCTTGTCCATGATTGGCTACAGGAACATTCATGAAATATGAAATATGAAATATGAAACATGAAATATGAATATGAAACGTGTTCACACGTTCAACCTTGCAAAAAATGAAAAAAGTTGCTTTGATCAAAATTTGAGCAAAAAGTTTGAGCGTGTGAACACGCCTTTATATGGGCAAAATTTGCCGCTATTGGTTGTTTATTTTCACTTCAACGGTAATTTTTAGTATGTATTTGTTACGCAAATTTTTGGCGGAATGTTTTTGGTTTTTTGACTGACCCCGAATCATCCGTGCAACTTTTCGATTATTTTTGCTGTATCGCAAAATTTCTCTATTTTTAAACTTACCATATTTTGTAACGAAACATTATTGTGATTGCATAATGTAGTAAAAAGCCGACATAATAATAATTTTTTTTTTTTGGCAAAGTTTCCCTTACATTTTCCTGATCTACACCGTGTAATAATCACGTCTAACCCTTCAGCGGATCATGGCCGCTTTTTGGTGGCATTAGGTTCAGTCAATTCTGATTTATAATTTACGAACTTAATTACTGTTACAGCATGCCGGAGCTGACCTGCTTGACTACAATATGTCTCGTCATGATGTTTAGTCTTTATATCATTATATTACAGGTCGCTAATCCATTCGTCACAAATCCGTATAATTGACTATTAGTTGTGAAAAACCAGTTAAATAAAAATCGTATCCTAGACAGTAGCTATTGCGAGTGCGCCTTTCGTATTTGACTAAACATTGGAATATGATTAAGTATCAGTAATAAGACATTTACTTTAACTTAAACATACCTGAAATTGGATTGCTGTAGTCAAATTCTACTCTTTAAATATCTCATGTATAAAAATTTTGCATGGCACCTTAAATTTCAGCGTGTTGAATGATAAAAAAAAAATTTGTCCCCTTTAAATTGTATGTAATTTTTAGACCCAAATTGGATACATTTTTATCAGATATTTTGGCTAAACGGCAAAATCTCTCTAAAAAAAAAAAAAAAAAGTCACTTTTTTAAAACTCTGCTTTCTTCCTAAAAAAAAAATTTTAGCCGTGTCCCGTTCGGCCTGGCGCGCTGCGATCTCACTGGGTCGCGCGCTAGTTTTGGGGACCCAAAAACCCAACCTTCAATTATATTGTCGAATTGTCTGACCTCGTCGGAGCCTAAGGGTACACTTAGTTTTGGTTTTGGTTTAAACTCCACAGAAATTTTCAAATTTACTCACCCTACCGAGCGCGGGAAAAAAATTTCAGCTTGCTGCGAGAGAGCATAATTGTTTTGGAAATTTTGTGGTTTAAAAAAAAAAAAAAAAAAAAACCCTCGCCGTAAAAATTTTAAAAAAAAAAACCGGAAAAATTTTCACAACTTACGGTTTAGTTTTTCTTCGTGGTCCTCACCGACATCGTGAGACCGCGATTTGTCGTAGCTGAACAAAAAAAAAAAATTTTGGGAAAAAATTCCCCCCCCGGTATATGTTTTGTGAAATTGCGATGACTCTAGTGCAACCGCCATTTGGATCCGTGGCTTAGGTCATGATATTGATATTTGGGGGTCTTTAATGGGTCCCGTCGGACCCAAAAACTCCCTAAATAAAAATTGATAGTGTATATACTATTGCTATATCTTCCTATAGTCATCCATATACAATGAAAGTTTATTGCTACGAAGGATGTCACGAACGCCCAACAGGTACGGTTACAAGTATTATTATTTGGAGATGATTTATCGCTATGGGAATATTTCCCTTCGATTGATCTCGCGATCTTTTGCGATGTTGCCGCCCCATTCCGCGTTACGTGTGGATAAACCGGTATTTATTATGGAGAACACCTCCTTGCAATGACATCTGATAGCTACTTATACGATAATTTTGTTCCTGGTCGGATGCTGGCGGCGGTGTGTGTTAGCCGTATCGTACTATCCGGGTGCTGCTACGGGTTGTTGTATTTTTGCGAATTCTATCATAAGCTTTTGGAAATTTGATAAGATTGATAATATTCGATTTTTGAGAATCACTGAGTCTTAAGTATGTGTGCGGTACGGCCTGTTTTTTGTCACATTATTTACACAGCTCAAAAGTCTATTGTCATCTGCAGTGTGACGTTGCAGCGCGATATTGGGCCTAGCGGGCACTTGTATGTGACATGTGGACGTCCTACCTTTCATGTATGAAAAGTAGGTACTGGTTGGCTTGTAGAAGGCACTAAAAGAGGAACTATCGCATTTTACGTATGCCAGTTTTATTAATGTAGCCTTTTTTGGGGCCTGAGACTTTCCTGTGTCGCAGTAAACTGAATGTAATATATTTCGTTGGTCCTTAGTTATCAAACACGAGACGTCACCTTGTAAACATTACTGGCATAGCTTGCTGTAGAGGCAAATTTGGCTGTTAGGAGCCAGGGAATTTGGGTTAAGTGAGAAAAATTGCCAAGTCGTTTCATACTTATATGTTTCATGTGTAACGCTTTGGCAAGTCTGCTACACGCAACGCTGCATTGATAGAATGACGACTCCGGTTTGATTACTAATTAGGATATTCTTGGTATTTATCCTAGTTAAGGGATTGAACGGCTGAAGCGCAATTGCGCTATACTTCTGATACAGTTACTCCTTTGCTTTTGTATCTGTTGGAGGATCATGATTATCATGTGGAAGGTATCTATTCAACTCAGTTTCTTACCTGGGGTGCCGTACAGTTCCTGTATTCCTGGTAGCTAAGCAGTTTGCCAATGGTAGCGATGGCTTGTTTAGCTTTATGGATGAACGAACTTGTCTTGCTCATTATGTCAATTGGTGATGATAACATGGGTGTATATCGCGGTACACATGTGTACCGTGCCGATTGGGCTTCTGCCACCGACACCGTCATTGGCCTCCTGGATACTGCTTTGCATGTGACCGAAGTATGTTCACTTGCATTCGTACATCCATTCCCGTTCGCTATATAAAAATGAATTATTGAAACATATATATAATTGGACATAACGGCATGAAAGTCAATGTCACCGGTCTTGGGCTGAGCTGACCAGCAGGTCGTCAGCGCTGCGCGATATCGGCCGTGCAATGCGGCCTGGACAAGCAGGGTCGGCCGTGCAGTGGGACAACAGTCAGCAGCGAGGTAGGCGCTCGGCCAACGGTCGCCATCGGCGATGCTATCGGCGTATAATTGCTGTATGGCCCCGTAAAGGGCATCTTCTTGATCTTGCAGTTGCTTGTGAATACAGTTTCAGTCGAAAGGACTCCCCCCGGAACCGCCGCTAAGATGCTTTCTTTTTTCTAACGAATTTACAAG
>JASANE010002216.1:0-10646 GCA_030248225.1 Trileptium ribeirensis
GTGCAGCTGGGATCCCTTAGGGCCAGAACTTGTCCTAGTACAATATCTCTCTCCCTTACACGGTAACCTGAGACGACCCAATGTGTCCCTCTCTTACACACTAACCTGCGATGACCCAATGTTCCGCTCTCCCTTCATGCTAACCTGTGGGGACCCAATATCTCTCTTACACGGTAACATGAGGCGATCCAATGTGTCCCTCCCCCTACACTCTAACCTGACGCGACTCAATGTATCTTTCCCCCTACACGCTAGCCTGAGGCGACCCAATGTATCCCTCCTCCTACACGCTAACCTAAGGCAACCCAATGTCTCCCTCTCCCTACACACTAACCTAAGGCGACCCAATGTATCCCTCTCCCTACACGCTTACCTGAGGCGACCCTATGTCTCCTCTCCCAACACACTAACCTGAGATGACCCAATGTGTCCCGTTCCCTACACGCTAACCTGAGGCGACCCAATGTATCCATCTTCCTACACGCTAACCTGAAGCGACCCAATGTATCCCTCTCCCTACACGCTAACCTGAGGCGACCCAGTGTCCCCTCTCCCAACACACTAACCTGAGGCGACCCAATGTGTCCGGCCCCTACAAGCTAACCTGAGGCGACCCAATGTCCCCTCTCCCAACACACTAACCTGATGCCACCAAATGTCCCCTCTCCCAACACACTAACCTGAGGCGACCCAATGTGTCCAGCCCCTAAGCTAACCTGAAGCGACCCAATATCCCCTCTCCCATCACACTAACCTTAGGCGACCCAATGTATCCCTCCTCCTACACGCTAACATGAGGCGACCCATGTCAGCATCCCCACACAAGCTAACCTGAGGCTGACTAGTGCCCCAGCTAGACGCATAATATTAGCGACAACGAAAATGTTAACGGTAAATTGGGCAAAAATGAAAAATTTGTGAGGACAAATTACGAAACCGTAAGAAATTTTGATTTTCCGCTAGTCCTACACCGCCGCCCTGAACAGCGGACCCCTGCCAATACCATTAACTCTCTGTAAGCAGCGGACTTTGGGCACATCTGACATGCTGTTATAAAAAATGTTATTTATTATAACATAGTTAATATATTATCATATTTATTAAGACCACGTGGTTCTATCGGTAAGTCGAGCTAACGATCCTTAGGTTCATGGTGACTCATCCTTCCACCCTCCTGGGGTCCTTAAATTGAGTATACATCATACGCTCGAGAATTACCGATTAGGAGGACACCAATCGTTGCTCCATCTACCGATCCGGACCTCGTACGGGCCGAAAAGTTTAGGAAACCGAGATCAGCACTGCCCCGTTGTAATACAGCCGGAATTTTCATTTTTCAATAAATTTCCATTGTAATTTTATGAAGTTAAAGCTTTCCCAAAAACCATAGTCACATTTAATGTTTTATGACGAGTGTTTTTTCATAAGATATTGTTGCGTGCACAAGATTCGCTACCTGATAATATTATCATTTACAGATTCATTGGCTTAAAATCATTGGTGTATTTAGAATAGTTTCATTTAAGGGTGTGGAATAAGTTCTAATCATATTAGATGTGGTATAATGTTATGTTACGCATACTATATTGTCAAACGGATCTGTTATTACAGTGAGGGGACATTTCCTATTTTTGCTAGCCCCCCTCAAATACGCCAGTGTATGAAATATGATAAACTTTTAGGGCTCTCCGGTAAATGTATATTTGTAAACCCAAAAATTATATATTGCCATTATATATAATGTCATACTATACATTTTCATGGTTTTTGCAGTCTTTTGCTTGTCAGTAAATGTTTAAAGTTTTAATTCAGCAGTTTTTTGTTGTTTTAAAGTGTTATTCAGTAAATTCTTTCTTTATATACATACTGCAGACGTTTTATTAGAGACATTAGTGTTGAGTTTAAAAAACACATCATTTTTGTGGGTTGTTAAAAATCCTACACTATACCATAAGGATCAAAGCGGAATGTTTAAGCATATTTATCAAGGATAAGGTTATAGATGCGTTTTAATGTTTAAAAGCTTTCCTGCTCGGAACACTATTGTAAAGGCGGAATTTCGGAATGGCCGGGGACCGTGGTAGCCCGCTCCAGCGATATAACTAGCCTCAAAATTTAAGCTGCGGCACAGATTCTTCTGGAATTATGTTGGGTGGGGGTAGGATTAGACTTACCTACTAACCTCAAATAACAAATTACCTTGTTTGTGTGCCATGGTACGCGATATGGAATGATAATAGTGACAACAAACGTATTTCATAAAATTTTATAATTTACATATACTGCAACGATGGTCAGGATATTAACATCATAAAGCTGTTTGAAAACAATATTATAAGTCCAACAAACAAAAATTGAATACTTAATCCTGGAATTTAACCGTAGCATGTCCACACCCAGGAATCTTGACCATGGATATTACTTAATTGTTGGGGTGACATGCCTACTCCAAAATTCCCTGTGATCTCATTATATAGATTTGAAGACGTTCCAACGCCGTTGGTATAAACTGGGTCAAATTTTTAGTAAGCTCAGAATAGATAATGCGCTGTGACCGTTGGATTTAAAGATAGAATGGCCAGTACAGGAATATTCTTGCTAAAGAGATAGCTAGTAAACTCGGTTAATAGTTATAAATTATTTATTGATGGACGATAAGGCAAATCAGACCACTCAGTGTCACAGACAGAGACAATAATAGCAACATTTAATCCGTTGAAATCAACACTATTCATTACAAAATCTACACAAGCGCAGTCAACGATTTAGCCAAATAGACGTAAAATCATTTCAAGTCGAAAACTATAAAATAAGCAAATTACACGTCATTTTGTCTACAAGCGCTTTGTGAACGATATTCGTCACATGCACTAAACATAAAAACTGTAGACTAGATGAAGAATAACAATCTGTTTAGTCGAAAACGATGTCTCTGTGTGACAGCTGTGACGAATACGACACCATTGAAATCACACAAAATTTTTTCCAAGCGCTTTGATAACGATATTCGTCGCATGCACTTAACATAAAAACGTTTTTTATTTAGAAAAAAGCGTTAGTTTCTTGCAAATCCAGCTTATAGCATTACATGCACTGCCACCACCAGAACATTTACACCGTTTAGTAAAGTGATCCTTCCATAAAATAAAACTAGCCATGAAGGAAAACTCGTTTATAGTAAAAATACATAAAGTCTGATACCCCAGAAAATATCAGAAGCCGCTATCTTGAGCATTCAACATCTTAGTAATCCCTATTTTGGCTACAACCAAATAAATCAAAATCTATAACCAGAGAATGGTTGAACAGGTTTGATAAAACTTAAACTTTTGATGGTATATATATCTTATTTTGGTGGAATTCATAATTAGTCTCTCAAAGTTTACCTCTTAGGACTGTACACTGTGTTTGAAAGTGTTTACACAAATAATACAAAATTAACGCCTGACGATTGTAATATAAATATGACATTTTGCAGCATACCATTCCTTATAACCCTATATATGATTACCTATCTATATATAGATACAAATAGCGCAGACTTGTCGAAAGCGTTGTTTGTGCATATTGCAAACGATCGTTTGAAATATAGCAATGCTGTCTGGAATTATGCGCCATTGTGAGCATCGCAACGATGCTTGAAGTTGGAATCTTACTCACTTGTGAACATTGTGTGTGAATAATTGCACAAATTTTATGTCGCTTTTTGCAACAAATAGCACGGAGAACTTACAGAGACGTCCATCTCAAAATATTAGGATCCTGGGACGCAGAACGCGAGGAAGGGCATCCCTCCTCACTTTTCGAAAAAGATGCAGCGGTAGCGCCCCCAGTTTTGACCGGCATAATATGTCCTTGTTACGATCCCATGTGTTAATAATAAAACCGAGGTGTTAGGAATGGTAAAAGTTTTGTAATATGAACGCTGTCATGACGTCAGAGAAAAAACTATAAATTTTAGTTTCAAAAATTTCAAAATCTAAGCAGCTAACAAAAAGTTCTGGTTCGCACATATTCGCATCCATTTCAGGCAAGCTGCGCAGACTAATGCAGCGTTTACGTTATAAAGGACACCCCATGTGAAAGTTTTGTCCACCCTGAGTATCTCTGCCACCATTAAATATATGGTGTCTTGAACACCATGCATGGTGTTTGTAATGATATTTTTAGCTAATATATAGCAGTGTAGTGTTGATAATAGCATAGTGTAGACCACAATATAAAATTTATCTAAAATTTATCTAAATTTGTCTACATTTATCTAAAATTTATTTAGCTACACCATGCTGTTATTTACACGGCTTATATAATATGTTTGTGCATGGCGTCTTTGACACTGTCAGTAATAGCTACATTATATAATGCAATAGGGGAATTTAGCCACTATAACTAACTTTACGGTGTCTCGTACACCATTTATTGCATTATATAATGTAGCTATACACTGTATACCACTGGATGGTGTCGTCTAGACCAGTGGGAAACAAAACTTTCACATGGGGGTCCTTTATATCGTAGACGCTGCATAAATGTTTTATAAAATTTCGATGCTTGAGCGATTTAGGCTATTTAGAAATTTTTCATGTGTAACCAAATTTGACTGACAAATCCCGATGAAACCAATATCACAAACTGTTAAACATTGGAAAATTATATTTAGTAGATTCCCCGCTGACATATTCGGTTATTGGCAAAGATTTCGCTATGGCAGGGGAATGCGTAAAGGGACTGTGACACTTCTGATCCTTATAAACGACTGGCTGGTCTAGTCTAACTTTTCATTTCCGGATTTGGTCAAAAGAACATCGACCATCCAGCGTTGTGGACGATGTCGCACCCCGGTTTCGTGGAGAGCGGTTGTAGCTTTGTGTCTTGACTTCTTGTCAAATCGACCGCACAAAACTGCGGATCCCACATACATTCTCTAAACTGGGCATCGACATACCCTCACAAAACTGGGCGTCAGACATACTCCTCCAAAACAGAGCCATTGACCCCCTCAGAAAGATGAGGGAATGAGAGCAATGATTGCCACGCACACCCCCCTCAACAAAATGAGGGGCTGAGAACAATGATTTCCACCCCTACCACCCTATCCTCCATAACATTAGGGTGAGAGCAATGATTGCCACCACCACCCCCACCCTCAATAAGATTGGGGTGAGAGCAATGATTGCCACCCCCACACTCAATAAGATTGGAGTGAGAGCAATGATTGCCCCCCACCGCCCACCCTCAATGAGATTGGGGTGAGAACAATGATTGCCACCCTCACCCTCCCCACCCTCAATAAGATTGGGGTGATAGCAATGATTGCCATCCCCACCTTCCCACCCTCAATAAGATTGGGGTGACAGCAATGATTGCCACACCCACCCCCGATCCTCAATAAGATTATGGTGAGAGCAATGATTGCCACACAGACCCCCACCCTCAATAAGATTCGGGTGATAGGAATGATTACCACCCCCACCCTCAATAAGATTGGGGTGATAACAATGATTGCCACCCCCCCAGCCTCCCCACCACCCTCAATAAGATTGGGGTGAGAGCAATGATTGCCACGCCCACCCCCTCAACAAAATGAGGTGCTGAGAGCAATGATTGCCACCCCCACCCACCCCCACCCTCAATAAGATTGTGTGAGAGCAATAATTGCCACCCCACCCCCACCCTCAATAAGATTGGGGTGAGAGCAATGATTGCCACCCCCACCCTCAATAAGATTGGGGTGATAGCAATGATTGCCAGCCCCACCCACCCCCATCCTCAATAAAATTGGGCTGAGAGCAATGCTTGCCACTCCCACTCGCCCACACTCAATAAGATTGGGGTGAGAGCAATAATTGCCACACCCACCCGCCACCCTCAATAACATTGGGGTGAGAGCAATGATTGCCACCCCTGCCCCCACCCTTTATAAGATGAGGGGTGAGAGCATTAATTACCAATACGTCTAACACATGCTGGGAAATGTCTCATACTTACCTTATGCTCTCTTGCTACGTGCCACTAACTCCTGAATTTCGACATAGCAGGCATGTAGTAAACCGTCACATTATCAATACATACTACTCATTGCTTTGACCAATGTATATTTTCGAATAATGGTTTTACGTTCTTCGTATGAGCTATAAACCAACAGAATCATAATAAATAATAATTATATTTCATTGATTTCAGATCTGGTATTTTTTAACAAAATTTTAAATTATATAACCATTTTATTTTAACGCCAGCATTAGTTTTTTTGTAATTGTAAAATTAGGTATATGGTTTGATGTTGTACATGGTTTTGATCTAAATATTATGTATAATTGGAAATTGGTCGTGTTCAAACACCAACCTGAAGCAAACGATTGGTGACAATGGCTGTACTTAGACGTAGGATAAAAATAAACCTTACCCAATGACCGAAGACTAGGTTTAGGGTACTTCAAAAACCTCAGGGACTACACTTCACTTTCGAAAATATAATTCGTTACTTTGGCTTTACAATTGTGCACGATTTTAGTGACACTACCCTTTGATGCCCAACTCTACAAACTGGCATTAGCGCATATTGCAACACGATATGCACGCGAAGTGTATCGCGTTGGCTATGTTTGTACGCACTTTGTTATGTGCTTGCTTTACGACGTTCCTTAAGAAATCGAGCAACAGCTACAAGATAGCACAGTGGCTTGCGTACGTGGTTCTCGCCAGTGCGATCGGGGTTCGATCCGCGGGACCGGCTAGAGTTTGTCAAACATTGCACGATACACAAACTAGCTCGGGCGTTACAGGGTCAATTAAACCACCCGTAGTAATTGATACAATGCTTTGGTGATTTATTGCCTTGTCCTATTTAATTTCCATGTCGATTTCTGACGGAACTTAGGGTTAGAATATTTCAAACGGCACAGCTTATACATACTTTTCTCACGTAAGAAAGAGGTCAGTGGGTATTGTAATGGATATATCAGCCACCGGAAATTTTTGTGGGCGAACATTTTGTGATGTTGAGACGTCAAAAACCTTTAAATTTCGAGCAGGTAGATTTTGGCAAACGGGAATCATTTTGTGGTTCAACATTTCTCTGTCATCTGATAAATTTTTGTAGGCGAACATTTTGTGATGTTGAGACGTCAAAAACTTTAAAATTTTGAGCAGGTAGATTTTTTCAAACGGGAATCATTTTGTGTTTCAACATTTCTCTATCATCGGGTAAGTTTTTGTAGGCGAACATTTTGTGATGTTGAGACATCAAAAACTTTAAAATTTCGAGCAGGTAGATTTTGGCAAACGGGAATCATTTTGTGGTTCAACATTTCTCTGTCATCGGATAAATTTTTGTAGGCGAACATTTTGTGATGTTGAGACATCAAAGACTTTAAAATTTCGACCACGTAGATTTTTTCAAACGGGAATCATTTTGTGGTTCAACATTTCTCTGGCATCGGATAAATTTTTGTAGGCGAACATTTTGTGATGTTGAGACGTCAAAAACTATAAAATTTTGAGCAGGTAGATTTTGGCAAACGGGAATCATTTTGTGGCCCAACATTTCTCTGTCATTGGATAAATTTTTGTAGGCGAACATTTTGTGATGTTGAGACATCAAAAAATTTAAAATTTCGAGCAGGTAGATTTTTGCAAACGGGAATCATTTTGTGGTTCAACATTTCTCTGTCATCGGATAAATTTTTGTAGGCGAACATTTTGTGATGTTGAGAAAAACTTCAAAATTTCGAGCAGGTAGATTTTTTCAAACGGGAATCATTTTGTGTTTCAACATTTCTCTATCATCGGGTAAGTTTTTGTAGGCGAACATTTTGTGATGTTGAGACATCAAAAACTTTAAAATTTCGAGCAGGTGGATTTTGGCAAACGGGAATCATTTTGTGGTTCAACATTTCTCTGTCATCGGATAAATTTTTGTAGGCGAACATTTTGTGATGTTGAGACATCAAAGACTTTAAAATTTCGACCACGTAGATTTTTCCAAACGGGAATCATTTTGTGGTTCAACATTTCTCTGTCATCGGATAAATTTTTGTAGGCGAACATTTTGTGATGTTGAGACATCAAAGACGTTAAAATTTCGAGCAGGTAGATTTTGGCAAACGGGAATCATTTTGTGGTTCAACATTTCTCTGTCATCGGATAAATTCTTTATCACCCAATGTGCCTGAACTGTTGCATTCAACGTTATATTCAAAATAACTTGATAATCTTACTCGCCCAACCTGGTACAGTTAGGTTGTCATGAAATATGACATTGACTACGGAAAATCCTGGCTACGTCGCTACTTAAACGCATGAGTGACTTTGGCTTGTTGTGGAATAATTTCGGTGATGTTAACTAAACCTCACGCAGTAATTAGCACAAAAATCGTGTTTGCTCAATACTTTATTGTCTTGCTTTTAAACGCCGTTATATATTTTTATCCCAATTTCAGGGATGTCGCAAGTTCATCAAAAGTAGGGTTGGCAAAAAGTCAGGGATGTCTGGTCTTTCGTATTGGGTTTGCTATTACCGCAGAAGTTAATTTTTTCAAGTTTGCCAATAAATAGTGAGGGGGTGTCCACTCATTTGCGACGCCCCTGCCAATGATCACAAATAATAATAATAATAGAAACATTTATATAGCGCCTTTTTTGAGAAGTGAGAAGTATATGCACAAAAATATTTAGCCTTCGTATCTCAGGGTTAGTTTTTTCTTTGAGGATCAATGCGGATTCTTTCAAAGTCATTTGTTAGATAAAATTTTGACGCTTATTATCGCTTTAACCACCTCTCAGATGCACTAGTTTGTGTATTGTACAATGTTTGACAAAATCAAGCAGGCTCCGCGGATCGAACGCGGATCACATAGCAGAGAACTGTGTACGCAAACCACTGAGGTATCTTGGAGCTGTTGCTCGGTGTCTTAAATAACCTCGGATAAGTAAGTGAATAACAAGCTCATGCAAACATACGTAACACGACAATACTTAGCACAACGCGTTGCAATATGCGCTGATGACAATTGTCAGAGTTGGGGATGAAAGTGCTAATGAGTTTTACAATTGTTCAAAATAAGTTTTATTATTTAAAATTAACGAATATATACTATTTGAAACTTCACAATAAAAATTTATGATGATCTTCACACAAACCTCTTCCCGGCGATACAATTGAGTCAACGACAATCCTATCACCTTAATTTCTAGAAAACTTTCAAAAAGAATAACATAATAAATCAAAATTTTAATAAGGTGTTATATTAATACGCACACATTGTGTGCTATTTTACCATTTCTCAATAATTGTGAATGAAACCTGAAAGATAGAATCTGAGTATTTTCATAAATATCCTTCCCTTTATCGGCTCAACTGAGCATTTGGTTGAGCGCAGCAAATCCGCTGAAACATTTGTAGACTGTAACCAAGATTTGGTGGTTGGACATGAACAAGTAAGTTTATAACGTTAAAAGTTTATATGCATATATACATACATATATATTGAAATTAAAGTTCTAAGTGACCAGATATCCAAACGTGATGGGTTATTGCTTCGGATAGCCTGATACTCGTCTAAAACTGTGATAAGTAATAGTGAATTCAGGCTAGAGTACTTCGATTTGATCATGTTTTCGGAGTCGGAGCTTTGTTACTCTCACTGCCTTGTCGCTGTTGCAATCGTAATATATTTAACTATCTCACTACTGAAAAATCATCTTCCCCTCTAATCCTAATTTAACAAAATAGAAATTTTTTCTGGCAAGAACAATATTTTAAAACCTTATCGCTTGTGGTACCAAATTTACTCGCAAAATAAATAAGCAACCTTTTCTATGTATCATTTCTATATGTTGTATGAATTTTCTTATTACATAAGAATAACAATTAAATATCATAAAAATTGGTTAGAGAGATGAAAATGTACAAGATCTTGGGTTGGGGAGCTGAAAAGGTGGTCCATGAAGATGGAAGGGATCTGAAAAAATTGCTTAAGAACATGGGTGAGGTGTAATATAGTGGTGCATGAACCTTGGGGTCTGAATTTAATGGTACAACAACATGGGTGGGCTTTAATTTCAGTGGTCCATAAACATGATTGAGGTACACGTCGGTGGTCCAATAACCTGCGAGGGCTCTGGATGTGGTCGTTCAAGAACACAACATGGGTGTGGCAGTCCTGCTTTGGACCCACTTGGTGGGTCGGAAACCTGGGAGGGGTTAGGGCGAAAATAACCGCGATGTACCGCGGTCAATAGTATAGAGAAGCTGAAAAGTGTCACACTCAGCAGAGTCAACCCCCATCGACCCTTGATAACAGTAACCAAATAACAATGCCCGTGGTAGAGGTCCGATATTACCGATATGAACGGCATGAAACCGCGTGGTGGTTGCAAAATCACCAACAACTGATGTCGAATGCCGGGTGAGGTCGTCGTCAAATATTCCAGTAATTGCTGCGGTCACGGGAGATAGTGGATCAGCAACAACATTATCATGACCGGCAATGTGGTCGATCCGCAGTTAAATTCCACAATTACGCAAATGTTGACTTAGGGACACACTTTCGCCAGCTTGTTTCAAAAGATGTGTGAAGTTTTCATGCTATATCTGACACGACCACATATGGTAATATTCGATTCGGGCTCGCATTTCATAATAA
>JASANE010002217.1:0-11002 GCA_030248225.1 Trileptium ribeirensis
GTAAAAGTAGGCGAAAATTTTAAAAGCAGTGTCAATGTAATTATATAGCAGTGTCAATGTACTATATTAAAAGCAGTGTCAATGTAATTATACAGCAGTGTCAATGTATTTTATTAAAAGCAGTGTCTGTAATTATACAGCAGTGTCAATGTATTATATTAAAAGTAGTGTCAATGTATTATATTAAAAGCAGTGTCAATGTAATTATACAGCAGTGTCAATGTATTTTATTAAAAGCAGTGTCAGTGTAATTATACAGCAGTGTCAATGTATTATATTAAAAGTAGTGTCAATGTATTATATTAAAAGCAGTGTCAATGTAATTATACAGCAGTGTCAATGTATTATATTAAAAGCAGTGTCAATGTATTATATGTAATCATGTAACGAAACTAGCGCTAACTACATAATGTATGTTTGCTGATGCTTAAATGTAATGCAATATACTAACGGAGTGTTTGATTTTCATGATGTTCGTTCGCTCTACAAAACTGTGTGAGATTGTTGATTATAGTGCTCAACCTGAAATAACCAATTCACGCCTGATAAAAGACAGTTATTTTTGGCGCATATACATTGTATTATATCTTCCGACTCCTAAAGTGTATGTTGATAACAGCAGACCGGTATGGAGCTCCGATTCCTTCATTTCAAACAGGGTTCATTGTATTTACTAGGGTCGTGATTAATATTAGGTATTCCTGGGCTCTCCATTCGCTGAAAATTTTGCCAGGGGGCATGAACCAGCTCCCCCCTGATTCCGAACCGGGGGCGGCCTATTTCGCCTGGGGCGTTTTGCCAAGAGAAAAACGGTTAAAAATCGTGTCAGAAACACTGCCAAAATGGTTTTGATGGAGAGAAAAAGGAATTTTGAAGCAAATTTTGATATTTGAGAAATTTTTGGCTTCAGAACGGAATTTTAGTACAAATTTTGATCAATTTTTTTGTACTTTGGGCCGATTGGAAACAAAAAAATTTTCCGAACCGGGGGGAGCCCAAAATTTTGCCAGGGGCACGAACCGTGGGGACCTGTTCTGAACCAGGGGGCACCGAAAAATGCCAGGGGCACCCCCCACCCCTCCAATTTGGATAGCCCAGTATTCAGCAGAGATGGGACCGGGTCGCCGGATCACCGGGTCTTGTCGGGTCACATCTGTGGCCGGGTCATGGATCAGTGCATGCCACCTGGTCTGATTCAGAGACCTAAAGTACCGTCTTCTGCACAGTATTCAACACAGTGTTTGTCTTGTTCTTTATCTCCGCAGCCATTCCGCAGAGACGCACTGGCAACTCGAGTGCACATAGACCAAGTTCTACGAGGATGATTGCTCTAAATTCATAATAAGAAGGCATTCATTATGACACATTTGTTGTTGAGAAAAACTCCATGTTTTGTCAGATCGCGAGCCTCTAGCAGAAGCCTAAACGACCGAGTCCTGAGGTACTGACTGTTAGATTTTTTAATTTAGACGACTAGGCTTCAGTTTTTTTTGCATAAGATTTTCCGCTTGGACAAGTTGTAGTAAAAACACACACCTTATACAGCTTATATAGCTAGTCCAATTTGCTTTCAGAATAAAATCTACAGTATTCATAATAAAAGTTAACGTAGATTGTTATTTTTGTTTTAAAGAATTTTCAAATCGAATACCTTAGGAACTTTTGTAGATACCTAAAACAGCGACCAAAAACTCGTTACTGAAGCTCTAGGTAGTCTGGCAAAAAATCTACAAAAAATGAATATATATATATATATATATAATTTATTATTGTGTCGTAATTTGTTCAAGAACGTGGCGGTAAAACATGAGTTTTCATCTTTTCACTCACAAACGCCCGATAGGTATCTGGAATTTGCTGTTTCTCTCCGAAAAACTACTACGATCAAACTTAATGCCGTATGCACATTTTGCCTGAAATTATATATTTAGCCCGGCTGGTGAACTTTACTCGCTAGTCGGTGGCATTTTTGGACAATCCCACATCTATGGCTTCCATTTGGCTCTGGTGGCTTTATGGAACCCCCATCGAAATTCCTAAGATACCAAAAATATTCTAAATTTCAACTTTATTCTGAATACCTTAGCGTAAACTATAAATTGAAAAAGGTGACCACTAATTAATTTAAAATTATGTGCTAAAATAGACCTAATCGTGGACTGCATGTAAAGTCTGAATCGTAAATATTGGAGCAAAAGCAGAAGAACAATGTTTTTGTTTAGATCTCAAATCCTTAAAACGTACATCATAAAATGGAGCTGTGAATGGCAAAGGCAAAGGCTATGGTCCTTCAGTTTTAAAAAAGTTTGAAATTTTGAGATACGGTTTTCCGTATCCGGATAATCCCGTTATCCGTATTATTATTATTGGATACATGTCTCACAATTTTAACCTGGTTATCAGGATTTTGTAACCGATATCGCTGCCCATGGCTATATTTTTACGAAAATAAATTGTCGCGACACATGAATAATTATTATGTATTTCGGTGGGTTGTGTTTATGTGTGTTCAGTATCGTTTTAGTTTAGCCTTTTGAACTATGTATAGTTACGGCCAGAAATAAGTGCAAAATAATGGATCGATTTCGAGTAAGCAAAATTTCGATCGATTTCGAGCGTTTCCGATTTTCGCGGAATTAGATAAATTTCAAAATTTTAAAATTTCGATTTTATTCGATTAGACGAAATGTGAATCGATTTCGATCGATTGCGATTAAACAAATTTTCGATCGATTTCGATCGTTTTCGATTGCACGTATTTCTGGCCGCGACTGTACATATGTATTCTTTTCAAAGCATTTTGTTTTCAAAATTGCATTTCGATTATACTTTGATTTTAGGCGGACAGTTAGTGTAGTTATGAAAACCTTACTAGTAAAGTCATAAACAGATATAAATTCAGATCTTTTGCTAACTGTTTGCAATAAATTCGCGACCAAAATGCAAAAGATTACATAACTACCGTATTGTTCATTTTCCGTTTGCGAATTTTTTTCGCTAACTGTTTGCAAATGAATTGTGTTTTTACTTCTGTCCTTCGGTATTACAATGTGGGGCTAGGATTTAGATGGTTGCGATGACTGATCGAGAAAGTTTTCTAATTTTTGTTACCTGCACGTTTTGGCTAGAAAAATTTTAAATTTATATGATGTTTACTAAAATATGTGGCGGGTGCATTTACGGACCGACTTAATCATCGTTTTTTACAGCTTTTACCATTTAGTCTGGGAGCAGGCACTTCAAAAGGAATAATTGGTTTAAAATTAGGGCCACCCAACTATGTATTCTTCATGCTTTTTCCAATTTTATTGTGTTTTGCGCTGCCATTTTAGCCGTATTTTTATGTGAAAAATGTAGAAAAATATTTATTTTCAAATAATTATTTATTTTGATGGGTTTCAAAAACCGATCGTTCATGTGACAATTTTTTGCGCTCAAAATATAAATCTTTTAGTTCCATGGAGAGACGAGAAATAGCCTTCATGTAAACGGAACTTGTACTCAAACTCTAATACCATTCGTACCGAATGTGTGAATTTTTGGCGTCTGTACAGTACTTGCCGCAGTTCGCGCTGTTCGTTCGTTGTTGGCTTGGAACTTGTTCGTGGGAAAATAATTATTATAAAGTTTTAGACATATATATTGTAGTTTGGTTTTTGTTCGATCGCTACCCGCTCACTCGTAATGCGACAGTCAATCGGTGGCGAGTAAGTCACTTCATAACAACGTACGGACTTGCCATGTTTTGCGAGTACAACCATTGACTGAAGGTACAATGACGAGAAAGGCAAGGTCCAACAAACGTTTTGCTAATACTCTCGGAAAGTGGAAACCGGTGAAACCAAGTGAATATTATTACTGTAATTGTTTACAAACTACATTATATCTCTAAATTTCAGGGTGCAAAACAGAGAGCCGATAGCCTCGATTTGACGGGTTATATTGAAAAAACGGAACGCGGTACGGTCAAAGGAACGATTCAAGGCGCCGAATATAACATTATTACAATGTAAGAGTTTATTGTTTGCCGAAAGACTACTTGTTACATTCATTAAGGTCAGTTGCTTTCCCATCCTTTTGCTTCAAATGCCTAACCGGCATACTATAATTATGATCATTCGTGCGATCCTATTTGCAGATCTATCGTATATAGAGTGTTCACACTGCGTCCTGTCCGATCGATTCGATAGAAATGACGTACAATAGTTTTATCGCATAGGAATCCTGGTGATACGGTGGAAAAATATCTATGCTAAATAATATCGCGTGAATCCTAAGTTGCGGTGCCTTAAAGAAGAAAAAGTTTTAAGTTAGTATTGATGAATATAGTAGTTTTGTTTATTTACTTGACAATTTGCGATTGTGTTGTCAACCTAGCAATATGACGTTTTGGTGTAATAAAAAAGAATTGAAAAATGTACACGAAAAGGCTGTTGAAAACTATATTTCCTAATTTATAAAAATTGCAGGAAAGAATGGTTGTCGGCGATCGGTACTGAATTTTCGATCATCGAAAAAGCCGAGTTTAGTAACGAACGAATATTGCCGGGCGACCGGGACTACCTAAAATTTTATATCTACTACAATCCGGAATTGTTTCCAGACGAAGTGGATGCGACGCCACATCCACGGCATGGAGCAGGATGCAGTCACAACCGGCCGTCGGTTCCCTGAATGGGTCAGTTGCACCAGCAGCAGGTGCAGCAGCATGAATCCGACAAAACGGTGGTGTGCCTCACGCTGACTGAATGAGGGCTTGGCACAAGTTATTGCCAACCTGTTGCTTTTCGTACGAGTGTTCTGTGACCAGGTATATTATACATTATGCATTACTATCCATATGCTCTGAAAAATTGTTATATAATCTTGTTTTTTTCTGTGCTTTCAGCAATGACTTTTTCGTGTTTATTTTAGTTAGCCTAGCTCAAACTTTCGAAGTTTTTCACAGTCTCCGAACACTCTTGTATCGAATTCTGTCTAGTCCACTTCAATACTGGGAAATTTACTATATTTATCAGTTGTAAATATACCTGTCGGGTGGGCTGTATCATAGATTCTTTCAAACATAATTCTGACGTGATAAGTTTTTCGAACGAACTTTAGAACGAAATAGATATAGAAGAGTAATTTATTGTATACACATACATCCAGAAACAATAAATGCAATTCAAATTGTTCAAAATTTTGGGATTCGATAAAAATTTCGAAGCATTTCGAACGACTATTTTGTACTAATTCTTTCTTACCGCCGCTTTATGTATATTTATAGCTGTCACGCGTGAATGAATCCTAAGATACAATTTGGGCCCGGAGAACGACATAAGAAAGTTCGTCCAACTTATAAAATAATGTTACCCATTTTAGTTTATAAATTTTTCGCCATGCTCATTCTTACGTACTCCAAATTTTCAAACGGACAAATTTTGTAAAATTTCAAAAATAAATAGTTTTTCATTTAGGCGCGAGCTATAGATGCGAGCGAGCAGCGATCAGTTGTGTCAACTAGTTGTACTGTATAGAAAAATCAATTTCTCAGCTTTCAATTTTTTTAATTAATATGAAAATAGGCTACCATAACCATACTTACAGAACTTACCCCACATTCTTTCAGAAGTCTTTGAACAGGCCGGAAGCGTACCAGAATTTATTTTCGTTGGATCGCTTTACAATTTGCGCTTGCGGTATTTGAATGAATAAGCATTAATTGATACAGTTGAAGCTAAAAAAATGAGATTTTCAGTTTATAAATTAAGGTTTCAATTATTTGATTTTAATGTAAATTTGTTTAAAATAAGCTGTAGTTACTTGTTTCACTAAGTTTTTTTTTGGATGAGTCAGATGTTGTACAGTACTCGCCAAAAATGACCGTCTCATTTAGGGCGAGCGAGTCGCGAACGAGCGACAGTCATATTTAACCCGACGATGCCACAAACCATTTATGTCACTGTCTTATAAAAATATATAATTGACGATATGAATATGGGTGCATCACATACGAAAGAATATAAATTGGGTCAAAGGTACGTGTCCTATGGCTATGTCGTGGTATGGAGCATCCTTGGTCTGGGTATGGAGCATCCATGGTCGTGGTAGGGAGCATCCATGGACATCATGGGTTTGAGCGTTTTCGAAAAAAATGGCTTATTTTTAATAATTAAAGATTAATTTTTAAAATGTGGCGGCGCTATTGCGTGTGAATTATGTGGTGCACTGGTGAACTTTTATTTTTGTCGGTAATATTGTTTTAAATTCTTTTTTATCTAAATACAATTTCTTGTCAATAATCATTTTTTGTTAGCGTTTTCGATATTTATAATACTACGGCATGGAGTTGACATGGACTGATTCTTCGAGCCGTCTATCATTAATGATACCGGTATTGATAGGGAGCGAATCAGAGGTCTCAGGAAGCAGGTTTTTTTTTTGGTTTTTCGGGGTGTGCAAAAGTTTGTGCATTCTCAAATTAAAGTGTGCCTTCTCAAATTTCAGGGCGCAAAATCAAAAAGTTGCTCGAAACTTCCAGTCATCTATTCCCACTCATATCTATGCATTGTATATGGTGCCATGCTTATCTATATTGCAAATTTGTATTTAGACCAAACGTCTTAGAATATATAAGTGTTTCGGCGTAAAATTTGGTACTGACATGCCTTTCAAAACAAAAGAAACCTTTTGGAATTTAAATTAAAAAAATTTCCAAAAATTCAGTGTGCAAAAGTTTGTGCATTCTGAAATTGAGGCGTGTATTCTCAAATTTTAGTATACAAATGCGCAGGATTTTGCACAAAATACCCTGTTAGGAAGGATGATTTCGGATGCTGTCCCAGGCCATGACTTTTATTTGATACTGATCAGTTCGATATTTTTTGGCAGTTTGTTGTACTCTTTATTTAAAAATGGTTTTAGGAATGAAATTGCAGTGCTGATTACGGCACAGTATTGTTTGATGGCACCTTTTACATCATGAAGTCATACCGCTTCGCCTCGAAAAAGGAATAAAGCGAAATTAGCATTACTTTACAATCAGAATTATGTGCTTACAAAATCGAACTCAGACGAACTCGAACGAAAACGCAATCGATCGATATTCGTTTAAACGAAATTCATTAAATTAAACGCAAACTAACATTTTTTATTAAAATATTTTTTATTTCAACGCAATCGAAATTCGTTAAATTAAACGCGAACTAAAATTTTTATTTCAACACAATCGAAATTCGTTAAAATAAACACGAACTAACATATTTTATTCAAATATTTTTTGTTTCAACACAATTGCAATTCGTTAAATTAACCGCGATTTTTTATTTTGACGCAATTCGTCAAATTCGTTAAATTAATCGACTTTCGCTTAAACGATCGATTTTCGTTTAAACGCAAACGATCGAAATCGAACCAAGCTTCGATCGATTCTTGAGCAATTAATTCCGAACGTAACTGTAGCTGTCGAAAATCGACAGATCTGTTTTTGGCCAAACTTAGCTATTTTTGGAACTTGTATTTTTATTTACTCAGACTGTCGCAATTTTTGTTGAGAAGATACATTTTTGAACATATATGGAGCATCAGAAATGACTGTTAGCCGTTGTTATTCAGCGTTTTTCGACGTTAAGTATTTTTAAAAATTTCTGTTCGGAAGTATTAAATACTAATTTTCAAATAATAATGATTACTGTTCGAATGTTATTTGCGAGAATGTGGTTTGAAAAAATTTGAATAAACAAGTATTAAATGGATCATTTTTTTCAATTTGCTTTTATAAAAGCCGTATATATACATATCTAATCTACATGACCCCCGAGATCTTGGGGTCATCCTGTCGCTCGAGATGAAATTCGAGTTTGATATATTATGTTGCTGGTCACAACTTGTTCCATTCCGCTAATTTATTAGCTTTATAACAGGTTTGCTTACTACATATTGATGTTCAATGGGCTATAATTATCGTAATGTTTTTTTGTGTTTCCTGTTTTATATAATAATATGTAATAAATAATATGCACTTTGGAGTTCTCAGTTGTGACTTACCCTAAATTCGCGAAACTAATAATTAAACAGAGTTAACCTTGAGAACAAGAGTAAATCCTTAAATCGTTCGACTTTAAGTTTCAGTTTGTTTTCATACAGAGTTAGTTTCGTAGCATCAGTTTTTTGCCAAACTGACTATTGCTAATGCACCAAATTCTATAATAAATGACAAGGGACTAGTAACAATATCGCCAAGGTAAGGGACTACGGTGACCCGCGATTAATAGTCAGGATGGTCGGGTTTCAAAGGGTGTGTTGTATAGTAGCATCTAATGCGTATTTAATATGCAGCATTTAAAAAATATATATATATATATGTATTCTGTTTGTGTATGAGTATAATGGTATCTATTGTTCATGTGTATGCATATACTTACATATATACAACATCTATTACAATTTAGCGTCCGATTTCAGCGTTGCTTGCCTTATTTATATTTATGCAAATACTGTTTTAGATTGGAACTATATTTTATATAATGCGGTATCATGTAAGGAAACCTCGGGTTTTACGGCGGGTTTAAAGTGCCGAAAATCTTACAACAAACATTAAGCCATCGATTTCTTATGGCGGTCACAGTATATATATAAGCAGAACTCACCAGAAATGCCTGTTATCACTTCGAGGGAGCCGCGACAGAGTAAATATCTCGCTTAAAATTTTCAAAAATAAACAAACGTAATAAAATTCAATTTTGGTACTTTTTGCTTTTCAGCGACCATCGTCCCAAGTCGATCCCGCCGTGATGCCTGAAGAGTGGAGCCGAGCCAGAGCCTAAGATTTGTATGTGATGCCGAGCTGAGAATTGTGTATGTGGAAGCGGTGTGGTCGGCTCGTAAAAGTTCTTGTACGTGAAACAAACATAATTATAACAACTGATGTAATACAATAATCTGCCATCAGCAAGAGCAACCGAGATTGCTCTGAAAAGCTCTAAATGCAACCTCAGTATAGTTATTTTAGTAGCTTAAATATATATATATTAGGTTCTGTCTAAATATTAGGAATAGGCGAAATATGAAATGCATCCTATGCCGTTCTCAATATACTAACGCTAAACTTGACAACTTAGGAAACCAATAAATTTTATTGCACATTTCAGATCCGTCAGCATCATACTGAAGAAATGTAACGTTTAGGGGCGCAACGTTTAGGAACGTCTTCGAGATGCTATACATAATAAGCCTAAGCTTATTACCTTAGAAAAATTATTTTTTCAATATAATTATTTTTTACAGAACATTCTCAGATTCATCAGCATCACACCGGGCTATCTACAAAATGGTGGCTACTAACAAGGGTAATGTAACGTTTAGTGACGTAAACTGAAATGCGTCTAATGTCGTTCTCGATATACTAAGCCTAAGCTTAACGGCTTATGAAAGTCCGGCTAAACTTCATTGAACCTCTCGTACTAAAGCTGTTTTATATTTTAATCGTATCAAATTATTATTATACTATGAGTATCCGTCACATTTTTCAAATTGTCAACTTATGTTAGCCTAGTTGTTTATTTCGGATATTTGTAAGCTTCATAAGGCGCACCGTACGATAATTTTTATATAACATATACGTGTTCTGACGAAAACACTACGAAAACGGTGTCTTTACGTCACTAGTCGCTATTTGAGGGTTCTTTTGGTAAAGGCTTTGAAGATTGTATTTTTAATAACTAAAAGGTTTAGTTGCATAACAACAAGTGTTTAACGTCAGGGACCTAGGTGTGCCAAAGAATTTGAAATGTGGTCATATTTCGTTTATGACAACCTTTAATATTAACATTGTCTTTTCGCTCTGGTGTCGCCTTTTATTGAGCTATCAATCTGTGAAATCTGAAAAAAGTTACAATATTCATTTGACTGGGATACATCTACGTGATCACTGGGTTGACGAAAGTGTATTACAAACTATTTTTCATTCATCCCATACATGCTCACATGGGGAGAGCGAGTTGTCCTTTCAGGCGCGGACAATCGCTTGGGGCAAATGGCGATCCTCCTAGCAGGTAGTCCGACCATTCCGCGCTCGCGCCGAGAGCGCGCTGAAAATTTTGGGAAATAGCAAAAGCTTGTTTATGCACACTGCTAGTTTCATTATGCGATAATTATACTGTGATCTGTTTTATAGCATTGCTTGGTGTAAATTAAATGTAATTTTGTGTAATGAAATATGAGCGATGAGGTTTGAACCCACAAAAATCAAAGCGTAATGAATTTTTAATTACTAGCAAAGAAAAATGAAAGCTCTGTGTGAGGTTGCGCTTTGGAAGGGGACGACAGCAACGTTGAGCAATATTTTGGCTCACACCAAATCAAAGTTAACTCAAGCTTTATGGTTAGGCTAGGCCGAATCTAGTTGAGGTGAAGCTAAGAATTGTTTGAAAAATATTTCTCTAACACTTCGAAAATCGACGCGTAGCATCAAACCGAGTCCCAAGCCAGGGAAAGTATTTGGCTTATAGCCAATGAGTTCGAAGCTAATATACGCCTAAATGCTTTACAAAGTCTACCGGCTGTTTCGTAAATAGGAAGGGCCTAGGTGACCTCATGATGGTTGAATAAATAATGATTTGTAAGATATTTCAGCAGGACATTGGGTTGTCTTTTCAGCTAATGTCACAACTTTTACAAACTCAATGCATATTTATATCGAAAGAACGAAACTCAATTTAAAAAGTTTCTAAATAAGAATTAAGCAATTCTCAATGTCATACCTGGACGAGCTTTGAACTCCCAGGCGGACAGCGGGTAATTCGAGCGGGTGGAGGTCGATCCAAGGGTAAATCTGTCGGCGGTGGGTCGTCAGGGGGTAGAATTTGTGGGAGTCAAAATTGGCCAACATTTTCCCTCAATTTTTGCTGAATTTCTTCCTATTTTTGCCTATTTTACAAAATTCTCCACACGAACTCGGTGTGGGTGGAGGGTTCGAAGCCTCAGGGGGAGGGACCAGGCCACCTCCCAGGGTGATTAGCGA
>JASANE010002220.1:0-17837 GCA_030248225.1 Trileptium ribeirensis
TAGTTCTAACCTAATTTATTGCAATTTGTGAGACTCCGCAGTTTTAGACCCTAGTCCCTAAGAACAAAGTTGCATCACACCAAAGTGCTGCTGAGATTTTGCAGAAATTTAGGTTTTAAATCGAATAGGAGTTATATACAGAATTTTGGTAGTTCCTACATGAAATTATAGGGGCGAGATGTCCCCAAATGACAGAGTTATGCGTGTCAATCTAAAACTCTATATATAACGAACATATATATTTCACTACTGTCTTAGTTCTTCGCTTCTTTCACTACACGCAGAGTTCAGTTATGTTATTACGCACGTTCAATACGATGGTTTCGTTATACACAGCCAAACTGGACTTAGAATAACATTACAAAGACTTGCCAAATTGATTGGATTCAAACATCATATTCATATTGGTGAAATTTGGTATCGGCTGTAGTTTATAACTGTGTTATAATAAATACCTAGGTATAGCTTAGTGTTTTGCGGTATTGAGTTGTGAGCCAGCGACTGTTACGCACACCACTCAGCTGGAATTAACCGAGCTTAGCCACATGAGTCCCTATTATCTGACTGTGAAAGAATATCAGTGATTTAGGAAATTCGAGCATTCGTTGAGCTGACATTATATAAAGCGCGGGCCAATAAAATTACCCCAGTGGCATGGCACTGGCTACAATTACCAACATATCTAAGCTCTAAAGATGCTATCCTTTCATATAATTACCAAAATCCGTTATAATTAATATTACACCCACCCCTGACCAAATCTAAACACAAAAAAACAGCCGGCTGAAAATTTGAGCTCGTTCTCGATTTCCTGCCTTTGGACTAAACTCACAAACACTCCCTTAAGTGACAGAGTGTTCCAATACCGACATCATAGCAGCGGCATTAGACAAAAACTATCTTGAAATTTTTAATTCAAAATATACTTAAAATAAATTAAATAAAGTCTGCTAGCTATGTAATATTTGGGATTTGGGATTTGGGATTCGGGAAAGGGAAGTGAAGGTGTCAGTTAAGCTTCATGGACACATCACCCCTTTTTTTATTTCAAAAAAGACAAAACATAAATCAGAATATAATGACATTAAACGGAGTACAATAGCACAAACAAGAGACATCCTACTTCCGGGTCATGAGGGGTAAACACACATGACAATTAGTACGACTACAATATATTTGTGTTACTCATGTGGCAGGCATGAGTCCAAGTCGAAGACCTACTAATTAGTCAGACACTGGTCGGTTAACGCTTAAACAATGGTTCCTAACGCCAAATGTTCATCAACTATTTATTCACTTTATAATACGCCGCACATACACAGTAACACATAATATATTCAATAAACATACAAAAGTTACAACACTTACGTTTACTCCAGCATATAATACAGCAATACAAACACACTATACCACCTCAGATTGTCGCTATTGTTCAACCACTTGATGACATCGTTTGCGCGAAGTGCGGCCCTAAGCTCATGGTGCAAGCCTTTAAATAAACTTTTGAAGCCCTATTTCTAGGAACCCTACTAAGCCTGCCCTAATGCTAGGAACCCAACTAAGCCTGGCTCTAAAGCCTCCGTAATTTTTAATATAATTGTTGCCAAGATGACTACGAATTCTTGAACATGTGAAATCCGCACTATAAAAATTTTTTTTATTTTTTCGTTCCAAAAGTCCTTTTTATGAAATTCTCGGAATTACTAAATCAAAACAAAAATCGTGAAAATCCAGCAGAAATACCCTTACATTTCCGCTAATGAAAGTGTAATAGTTAAGGCACCCAGAGCTTACACTCAAATCCGATAGGTGGTAAACATATAGCAACGGTGCACAAATCATAAAATTTTAACTTGTTGTTAAACTCTCTAAAGTTGTAATTTCTAAAAGGAATATTAAAATTGCCAGAAATTGCTGAGGGGGTGAGGTCTGTGACTGTTTAACAGGTTGTGCAATTATAACCAAATTTCGCGTGGATGTTCTACAGCGTGCCCTATGGGGTTTGACGTCAAATCCTTTTATGCGCGAACTATTCCCCCTTCCCGGTATGAACATTACACAGTTCCTATATTTTTATCTAAGCATTCTGGAAGTTTGTTTAAAACACTCGTAACTACTTTTAGCTTCCAATACACATGACACATAGAACATCGTATATAAAATACACAAATGTTTCAACAAACACAATAGAGTGTTCGTACACCATACATATAATTACAAACACTCTATACACGCGCAGAAGTTTAGAGATATATATTTCACCTTCCATAATATACTGCGCTTTTCGAATCTCAAACAATTAACCATCACACTCAGCAATTGCACAGACATATAGAACGTAGGACACTCATAATAAACATATCACGTGGTATACACCAAATCTTAGACACAGAACACAAAACGAATGACACAAATTTTCCAATTTTCCCACGGCCAATTTTGCCACTATTTGTATGAAACAGCCGTAGGGTTCACACGTATGATATGTTAAAAAATCGTAAAAAACGCAAAATCTTTATTTGAGGAGGAATTTGTCACACTCGCCATACCATAAGGCTCTGACCACACCAGAATTGCAGCATTACCTTGGATCCTAGGCATCGCACCTTCAGATTGGGCATAACCAAAAACCAAAAGCCGTAGCAACTCAACTGGTTCGCAGTACCTTTGTAAAAAAGGGTGAAATCAGTTTTTTCTTTTATATTAAAATAGTGTGATTTTAATAAAATGTTTAATTTCACAAATTTAGTGCTTTGATAGCTCAACGTGAGACGGGAAATGATTTTTTGTGGATTGGGGAAGATTGTTGGTAAGTTGTTCTGATATACCCTTACATTTTCTTTTACATATCAGTATAGAAGTTTTATGTTACCGAAAGAGAAAGTTGTCTATGTAGGAATATTTTGCCTGTGAATTCATGTTTCCAAAAGTTTACGAATTCACTAGTTTGATTCCTAGCAAGTTATGGCTTCAAACCCAAAATTATCTCATGTCTTCAGCCGGCTGCATCCTGCTTTACTTCATCGTGAAGCCCCTACTGCACCTACCTTTGCATTTTGCTCATTGGCTAAAGCAATTAAAAATTACCGGTGGTAAAGCAAAAATTATGTTTGTTGTCGTCACGTATTGGAAACGTAACAGCCTGTTGAATATCTTGCTCAGCTATACCTTTTAGAAATGGCTCATTCATTTTCAGCCAAGATAGCATAATGTGAGAGTGCACTGTAGGTGCGCATACCGAGATTGTTCTGTTGCCAAAATCGCGAATTGGTTCAAGCAGAAAGTTGCGTTTACAATTTTGTCATGGTTGTTCGCATTTTTCTGAGCGCGAACGTGGTCTCTGGGATGTGCGAATGGAATTCACTTCCGCGCACTTGTCTACTTCGCACGTTTATCTGCGTTCATCAAATGACATTTCACATCAAACAGCAATGTTCGCGTCTATTTGTATGTTATAGCATACTACGAAAACGCGATTGGTAGTCGTGTTTTCATTTTCACATGGTCATCAAAATGCAAAGCTATATTGCAAAATAGTGGTCGCGAACAGCACGCACACGTTGCTGAATCGCAAACCCTCTCGCCTCAGATAGGAGAAAATCGTTATTTGTTCGTGCTATTTACTGTCACGATCGTGAACTGACTTGAAAAAAGAACCGAGATATAAGTACCTAAGGAGGACCCATAACTGGGAAGCTATTGCAGTAAACTTTATAACATTTATTATGGGATAGGCAAACTCTCCATCGATGAAATAAAATCTGTGTTTACGATCAATGCGACTGCTTTGTGGCACACAGCTCATAGCGGGTTACCCCCTGAGGATTGAGCCAACGCCCCCGTTTGCATGAAGTGCCGACACATCCTCGCAGGTGGTCCAACAATTCTCTCGCGACTCTCTCACTGTTCGTCGGGTACATATCGTTTTTTGCTATGCAGTACCCAGAAATGAGGTTCACCTGATGGTTGAACATACTTTATGGAATTCATTCGATCGATATGATGCTTAATTGAGTTAGGAGCTTGAGGACAACCTTCTTTATTCAGTCGATCAATTAATCCACAGGTTTGGTGGCGATAAGAAGCTGAGTAAAATATTAGCGATTACAGGTTGCCGTGGCTCAATCTAAAACGATGCGACTATGCATGTCACATGAAAGTCTATGAGCAATGAGAATGAGAAATCGCAGGTTGGATCGGAGGCTGCAAATGCTTTCCAATATTTGGCAATATAAATCAGGCGACGTTTGGTATACTTGCTACGAATTTCAGCTTCACATAAAGAATCATTCATGTCTGCATCTGGTTTAGTTTGTTGATATTGATTCTGTGTCGCGACCGGTAATTTGCCGGTCATCTGTTAAAAATCTACAACGAATTCTCATTCTCGTTCTATTATTCGATTTTACGCCAAGAATGCGTTGAATACAAGAATTTGTTGCTAATGTGTGCTGATCGGACCCATGAATCATTTCAGTGTGCGCGTAAAGTTGCGGTGATCCATGATAGTCGTTCAAAGAAAAAATATGTAGGACACAAACCGCCTTTAGGTATGTCAGGCTCCTCGGTTGTAGCGAGCTGATCAAACACATAAATTAGAATTGTCTGGGTTTATTTTTGGTGTTCCATTTGTTTTACCTTTGGTTCCGGATTGCCAAACGTTGTGTAGTAAAATAACAACAGTTTAGTAATAGCAGTTTACTTTGAAAGTCTGTAATGAAGATGATGTAAAAACGAAACGGCTTTAGAAAAACAAAACAGTTCGTAAATTTAACGTCTTTCGTTATCCGAAGAGGTTTCCGATTTCTGTAGATTTAATATTATTTTGGGCCGATTATTGTTTTTCCAACTCTATACTCACGATTTCAGTTAGTTTTGGTAGCCGAGTGTTCGTAGTTGTCTCGGCCATAGATTACCGCTGTCGCAGATCCGTCGTGACGGAAATTACAAAAGATTATCGTCCATTGGTCTTTCCCATGATCTTAAACAATTGCTTGTTATTTATTTTAGAGTTTTCTTTCATAGCTGAATGTCAATTTGGTGCCATTGTGAGAAAAACAATTACAGCAGCAGAAACGGCGCATGGATCGTTTAAATCTGAGCCGCATACACTGATCACATTAATTAAAGTAACTGCAATCGGAATTTAATATACACTTAGTTGTATTGTTCATCTTCCTTCACACCTGCGTTCTTGTATTTTTGTTGGAGCCTTTTAATGTTGTGTTGGCAACTCATTCTTAGGTTCGAAAAGATTGAGCTGTCATAAAGAAGAATTTGCGCTAACCACGCTATTTATCGTCAACGAGTTTTATGTTTACTGAACCAGTGACTGCGGACGCTTGCTGCACCCACTAGCTAACTTTATTAAATTTGTGTTCGTAATTCTGAAATTTAACCTTCAAGCCTACACATTCGCTTGTTCCAGGAGGCCTTGCATGGAGAAGTTGCGAGGTTATAGGATGTAGCTTGGGTCAGCGGGGAGGGGAGTGCGTCTCGCGATGTATAGAACTCATTTGGGAGAAGGTGTTCAGGCAGTTTTCACAAAAATTGGCGAAATCTATTATGCACGCTCGATTTTGCCTATTTCACCCTAATTTTTACCCAGATTTTCGCCAATTGTTCTGTATTTTTGCTAAAATTTTACCCGCTTTCGGCGGACATGGAGCCGGTATTCCAGTGGATGAGTTTTTCACTGCAGTACTTGTTGCTAACTTAACCGTCAGGCTGATTGGAGATTAACCTGTAAAGAATTTATCCCGGACTTTAATTTCTGTAAAACAAAACTCAAGCCCTTTCTCTCCCTATCCGATCGGTACTACTACAATTTCACTTTTTTCTTCGACTATATTCTACACTAGTTATTATTCTATTTGCATAAATAACGTTTATTCACATTTTTCCCCGCGAAACGTCAAATAGTTTCGGATATATCTCAACCTAAAGCATTTTATATTACTGTAAGTCTTTTAGTGCATTAAAATTCGAAAAAGTGCGCTTATTTTGTATCGGTCGATTTTGTATCATAAAACTATATGAGTGTTTTGTATCAATCAAGTTTGTATCAACCAACAGCTATATAGAAAAATAGATACCAATACATATTATTTCTAAATTCTGTTTGCACTAAATTTGAGTAAAAAATACATGATTTGTACTAAACAAGTAGCTTTATACAAAGAAAAGTAAACCACGCTGTTATGCCACCATAAAGATATGATCACCTAGTTGTATGTTTTACTATTTTAGCTATGTGAATGTTGAAGGTTACGCGTCGACGGTCAAAACGAATTTGTAATATTTTGTGAATTATATCTTGAATGAGGCGCTTAATATATTGATCAAATTATTTCATAGCTAGGCTATCAGATCAATAAATGTTTTGCTTTTTCCAAAATTTAAAATTTAATTTTCACGGTGTCAGGAGTTTAGTAGGCTACCGGGGTCTTAAGTTCCCAAAATTTACAAAATTTTGTTTCAAAATTCTAATTTGTCTATTTTATTTTTCCCCAACTACTATAACTCACAAAATTCTAAAATTTAAAAACTTACCAAGTTTCCTTGTTTATTTACGTTATTTGCACATTATTCATTCGTTTTAACTACTAGCTAACCTATGTTTAAGTTCTTGTTTTTAGTTTAATCAGTCTTGGTATGATGTCGGCATGAGTAGTCGGATACTGAATTATTATATTGGATTAGTTTTGATTTAATATTGTCCTTAACAAAAGTTTAGATCAGTTACCTAGGTACTCGGCACCAGTGTATTATTGTGACGGCTCTGATTTTTGGTTATCGGAGATGTTAGCTGGAAGTAGACGGGTTGTTGTAAAAGATTGCTAAGGTTTTGGCTTGTTGTTTGTGACGCTCCTGAATTTACTAATCGCTATTTTAACGCAAAAAAAATTGCGATGCACCTGAATCTTCAGTTATCTATTTTTGCTTTGGAGTTGTGTACCCGTATTAAAGAACGGAGCTGTAACGGTGGTAGACTTGACAAATAAGTATTTTTAAGGATATAAATAGCAAATTTAGTAGCACTAATCTTTCTTATAAAATTTATGGTGACTATAAGTTTAATAGGGGCGGCGGCTTTTTGCTCACCGTATGCTCACCGGCCGGCATCATTTCAGAATTTGATTGTTGAGAGAATTTTCCAATAGCGATGCCGCCGAAATAAAGACACTGTAATCGGTGCCATGTGTCATGTCGTTGTCAAGCCGCGGTATGCAAGATTGATTCTGAAGCAAAAATAAGGCGGCAGCAGACAGGGCTAACTAAGTTGCGGCAGTAGACCTGAGTCGTGGAGACGCCTTTTGAAACTGATCAAACTCGGCGCGGCGACAACCATGTTTGGCAATCGATTCCAAAGTTCGATCACGCGATATGAGAAACTGTCCCTGGCATAATTCCACCGTGGAGTGAACTTGGGTTTTAAACGGTATCGGTGACTACGCGTTTGAACAGTCGGGTGTAGATCAAAAAATAAATGTACTGGTAGAGCGGTCAGATTGTGACAGAGTTTGTAAACCATAATAAGATCGGCACGTATACGTCGCGTTTTAACTGACTGTATTCCAAATCGGCGCAGACGTTCTTCGTAAGAAAGGTCATTAAATCCCGGAACCATGCGAGTTATCTTACGCAGAACTTTTTCGATGATTTCGATATCACGGTCGTAGTGCGGACACCACACAGTGCAACAATATTCGAAAATTGGCCTAACGAGAGACTTGTTTAGTTTCCAATAACAGGCACGGATTTGCAGTGAATTATTCTACTAATACAATTTACGACGCGCTCAGCGCGTCGGACTGCATCCGCTCATTGAAATGAACACTTTAAATTATAGGCAACTAATACACCCAAATTTCGCACATACTCTTTAGAGTTTAAAGTCTGTCCTCCCATTTCATAATCGATGCAGGGATTTGATCTGCTGAAATGAATCACTGCACATTTGTCGACGTTAAAGTCCATAAACCATAATTTCGACCACTCCCAAAGGGAATTTAAATGGGTCTGCATGTCCGTCGTAGCCACTAATGTAGAAACTGGAGTTTTCGGAATGCGTCGAAAAATTTTACAGTCGTCTGCAAATTTTAAAATCCCACTAGAAACACAAGCGTCGATTTGATTAACGTAGTAAAGAAACAGGATAGGCCCCAATGAGCTACCTTGGGGTACGCTGCTAGAAACTGAATAATGGTTGGATCGGGCGTCACCGATAATTACAGATTGTGTACGGTTTGATAAAAAATTACTAATCCAAGACAAAAGATTTCACTGAGCCCATGAGCTTCTAGGATGGCAAGTAGTCGGAGATGTGCGACGCGATCAAAGGCCATTTGGAAGTCAAGATAAACGCTATCGACCCAATCGTCGTTGTTTAAACAGTTTATTACCCAATCCATATAGGTGAGGAGCTGAAGTTCACAAGACAAACCAGGCAAAAAGCCAAACTGTGTCGCGTTTATTATATTATTTTCCACCCCAAATGTAGTTAGGACTGCCGCTATAGCGGACTCCATTACTTTTCCGATAACTGATGTGAGACTAATAGGGCGGAAATTTCCCGAATCGTGAAAAGAGCCGTTTTTGTGCAGAGGGATGACGTTTGCTTGCTTCCACTCCGTCGGAACAAAGCCTTCCGATAAGCAAGCTGTACAAAAAGACGACAACACCGGGTAAAGGATACTGCCGCACTCCTTGAGAACTACAGGCGGAACACCATCAGGAGCGGGAGAAGAGAACCTTTTTGTTTTTCGAACGGCAGCACGAACCTTTAAAGGTGTGAAGATGACCGAGGTTTTAGAAGCAAGTGTAACAGGGGCGGGAATTGGCACGGGATGCTGTTCATGACGGTATACAGATGCAAAGAAACACGCTAATTCGTCAGCACACTCCTGATCGGTTGCTGTAAAAGAGCCATTTCCTCTACGTAAGGGTCCTACTCTGGGCTTTGACTTTGACATTTTGTTCACGTAAGACCAGAAAGATTTAGAATCCGAATTTATATTATCTGCCAATTTCGCTTCAAAACGACATATCGAGCGACGAGATTCAGCTGAAGCTCTTTCAGATGCAATTTTGTATGACTAGATTTATAACAGATATTAGTTAATAATAGCTTATAAATTCGGAATTACGTGTCGAGTGAGCAATACCCGGGCGAGGCTACGGGTGGGTTTGTGGTTAGTAGCGCAACTTGTTGGGTCAGCAGCTGTACCGGCGGCTCAGCAAGAAGTGCTATTCTTGAGAAGACCGGGTGAATAATAGGTGTGGAATCCAATTACCCTCTCGAGCACCACTTTAGTGCAAATCGTCCGATAAGCCAGCTGTGCGCGAGCTTTTCTTTTGTGAGAAAAGTTGGATCGAATAGTAGTCGACCGCTACTACACAGTTGTATTTAACGTAATTCGTCAGCAGTCGGGGGCAGCTTGTGAAATATAACCGACAAGTATTAGCGTAAATCTAAGGTTTAGATTGAGGTAATCAATTAACCCTGCAGTCGTCTATCGTCTAGCCAGTCTGGAGTCGGTTGTATCAACTAACAAAAGCAGTATTAGATTACCAGCTAACCTAAAAATAGCTGACGATCGCTCAAACCATAACTCACTAAATAATGAACGTATTAGTCTACATCTAAGAGCTTAGGCTAGGGTACACACATATACTCGTACGTATAGCAGCCAGTCGATTATAGTCGTTCCAACATCGCTAGATGAATAATAAAATAGTACGTAACCTAAATACAAAGTATCAGAAAACGGGACTAGTGAGCAACAAGTGATCAAGTGGCTGAGTGATAGCAAAAGATAATGCGAAAGCGGAGTAAATTTCTAGTTGGGTCATAGGATAACCAAGAGAAAAACTGTGCTAAAATACGGTTGGAGTCTCAGTGTAAATTAGCGGATACAGGTACTAAAGAATAGTGCCGCGAACTAAACTACGGGTGCTAAATATGGTGTGCCTTAACATTTTATCGTACTTTGTAATGAAATATTCTTCCCAAGAGTTTGGTACTTATTGTCTGGAACAAGAGTGAGTAGAGCAGCACCGCGCCGCAACGCAAAATATATATAAGGCATAGTATCGACCACGAAAAGAAAAGACGCACGCCAACCAAGTCGCCCACCGGAATTCTACTGGCCACACCTCGAATCAATCAATCTTCGGTGACAAATCTCGTCCCCTTTTAATACCGATAGCTGTCAAAACAAAAATAAACACCAACCTACCCCAATCAATCCTTAAAAATATAACACATGGTACTTGGGGATTGGCCGACCGATGCGCTTAGGATACTATGTTGTCGTTGTGGAACAAGTCTTTGTTTGAACGGGTAGTTGTGGAACAATTAAACGAACATCTTGAAGCTGTATCGAAGTATCAGTTGGCCTACCGCTGAGGGCATTTTGCCGAAACTGCACTCACCAAGATCTGCTGCTATGAAGCTGGTTTAAAAGTTCATAGTTATTCTGACGACATACAGATCTATAAGCATTTCAACATTTCCGATCTTAGCATCACAATAAATTCGATGCAGAATCTGCTACTCCAATTAAGCAAATGGTTTCAATCAAATCAGGCCAAACTCAATGAGTCGAAAACTGATGTGATCCATTTTGGTAGTTGTCATTTCAACGGCACTGCCATCACAATAAACGATAAGATTCAACTATCAGCTTCTATTAAGTTGATTGGTGTAACCCTTGACAGTCTTCTATGCTATGACAAGGACATTTCCGAGCTATCTGGTAACTGTTTTGGCAATTACGCGAAATCACCGATTTTGCTAGACATGCACTGGATACCCTTGGAACAACGCATTCGTTGTAAGGTAATTATAATTGTACGCAATGCTCTCGCCTTAAATGCACCTGCATATATTCGCGTTATGCTCCATTTATGCAATGTTTCCAGGCATGCTGGCAAACGTATACTGCGGCATGTCTTTGTTGAAGCAAAAGTTTTAGCTTCGTCGGACCGTCGTTATGGAACGATCTACCGTTGGATCTTCGCAGTTCGAATCTGACTGCCTTTGAATTAAAATCTAAACCTAACTCCATCTATTTCTATCATAGTTTTTATTTTCTTGCTGTGCCATTGACTTGCTTTCATTTATTGATATTGTTTCCTATCGTATTCACATTTAAAGCGCTCTTGCAACGCGTTCTGCAAAAAGGCGCTATATAAATGTATTACTATATATAGTCTTCGAGCTGTGCCGTTTGCTCTGTAATAAATTCGGTAAAATGCGTAATTTTTGTACCTGAGGGGGTCGCTAAGCTATGCAGTGGTGAGGCCTAAAGTCACCCCAATTCTTTGCTTTTGGTGTATTTTTAGTTTATAGGGTGATGGCAAAACTAACTAGTGTGTAGTGCACTCTAGTTTGGGAATCTGATGTTATTCCCTACTGTGTGCCGAAGTCTCCGACTGAAAGTTTTATGACCAACAAAAAGTTCGCGTCGCACTTCAAACTGTTGTCGTTGTCGACATCCCATCTTTTATTCTGGTGTGGGTGTCTCCTGGGGTCGGCGGATCCATGTAGGGGGATTTTTGACGCCGAAAGATATCTCATTTAGCGCAATCGATATATATGACATATGCCCGCTTAATACTGCAATAAGTACGATGCAGTATAGCAGTCGGAAATCTACATTTTGCAATGCACGAATATAGCTAAATCTGATCACAAAAACATGTGAGCTAAAAAGTAATTGTCTGGTGAATCCGTGGAAAGAAATATCCTCGGGATGGGGTGACTGATTTAATATCTAGTGTGTCAGGTACCGCACAGTGAGTCGCCATCGCCGTCGCTCCACCCACCGTCCTTGGCGCTCTACTGTAAAAAACCCCAGTAATGTAATTAAATAGTGATTACAGAATTTCGGAATTCGAACAGCTACATGTCTTGGTAGTAGTTTTAGTTAGGCACTGGTTATACAAACCACGATGTGTTTAAATAAATAAATTGTAATATGTATTTCAATCGCTCTAGCGATTTATACTATCATCAATACAATTGATTTCGCCTTAAATTTCTGCAGAAGTTAGCGCAGGACGTTATGTCCTAACCAACCAGATATTATATTGGCGGAAGCACGATGCTTGATTACGACGACAACATACAATAATGTTCATTGCCACAGGTATCAACAGAAGCGATACGATTATTGAGCTTCACATCACCATTTGCCACGTGTGGACACATTATTCATGGCATTCAATGTTTAGAAGTTGATACGTGTATTGGTTTAAAACGTTACTGTAGTCGCGCAAATCTTGCATATCGCTACGTCGATTATTGTTGAAATCTTGAAAATGAGCGATCAGCAGCAGCAGAAAACAAGTGAAAGTCCATTGCGGCAGTCCTCAAGATTATCCAGAATGGTTAGTTTTTTATCGTTACATCAATTATTGTTGAAATTTGGAAAATGAGCGATCAGCAGCAGCAGAAAACAAGTGAAAGTCCATTGCGGCAGTCCTCAAGATTATCCAGAATGGTTAGTTTTTTATCGTTACATCAATTATTGTTGAAATTTTGAAAATGCGCGATCAGCAGCAGCAGAATCCAAGTGAAAGTCCGTTGCGGCAGTCCTCAAGATTATCCAGAATGGTTAGTCTTTTATCGTTACATCAATTATTGTTGAAATTTTTAAAATGAGCGATCAGCAGCAGCAGAAAACAAGTGAAAGTCCATTGCGGCAGTCCTCAAGATTATCCAAAATGGTTAGTTTTTTATCGTTACATCAATCATTGTTGAAATTTTGAAAATGAGCGATCAGCAGCAGCAGAAAACAAGTGAAAGTCCGTTGCGGCAGTCGTCAAGATTAGCCAAAATGGTTAATTTTTATTGTTACATCAATCATTGTTGAAATTTTGAAAATGAGCGATCAGCAGCAGCAGAAAACAAGTGAAAGTCCGTTGCGGCAGTCGTCAAGATTAGCCAAAATGGTTAATTTTTATCGTTACATCAATTATTGTTGAAATTTTGAAAATGAGCGATCAGCAGCAGCAACAGAAACCAAGTGAAAGTCCGTTGCGACAGTCGTCAGGATTAGCCAAAATGGTTAGTTTTTTATCGTTACATCAATTATTGTTGAAACTTTGAAAATGAGCGATCAGCAGCAGCAGCAGAAACCAAGTAAAAGTCCGTTGCGGCAGTCGTCAAGATTAGCCAAAATGGTTAGTTTTTTATCGTTACATCAATTATTGTTGAAATTTTGAAAATGAGCGATCAGCAGCAGCAGAAACCAAATGAATGTACATTGCGGCAGTCTTCGAGGTTAGCCAAAATGATTAGTTTTTAGGTTTTTTTAAATCAGGCAAATGGGTGGGAATTTTTTCAGATTTCGAAGAAATTTCATAAATTTACCATCTAAATTTTTAGCTAATGTTTACTTAATTTAATAAAATTTCTAGCTCCGGAATAGGATTTCTGTAAAAAATTATTTATGATTACTTATGTATCTTGATTTATGTATATATGTAGTTTAATAAAATAGTTACCTAATTCGCCTTCCCCCGAGAGCCTCGTATTGCTAGAGTCCCACCCAAACCTCGAAGTTATCTGGTTTCTCTAAACTACCAATTAAGATGGGGAATTCTCGACCGCAGCAGATCTACCGTTCGAAATTACTTGTGTTAATCGCCCCCAGTTTACGTATCTGGTTTAAAACACCGTATCTCAGAACGCATCACAATGTATATCTAATAAGGAAAATTTTTTAGCGTCGCAGGGAAGAATTGTGGGCATTTTTAGCCAAATTATGTAAAAATTGGCTTACTTGTTAGTCTAACGAAGGTGAATTCGCGAATGTTTAGTCAAGAACGAAAAATTTACTCGGAGAAAGTATGTTTGCATCTAATCTGCAGAATTTTTCCAGTTGGTATTAAGATCTCAGCAAATTCCTGGGCATTATTAAATTTTTGTGGGCCAGATTTACATTTAAGTTGGTATTTGTACCCAAAAAGCCTAAAACACTGATTTTTGTATTATTATGGCGTACATTGATTTTACCTGATGGATTTTGCGATAGTTAAAAGCAGCGTCATACGGCAGTTGCTCTGCTCCAAGCAGGCTTCATTTAAGCAATATTACTCGGAATTGGGATGTAATTGTCTGGCTAAACTGAAGCTGCGCAAGATGGTTCTTTATGTAATGTATACAATCCTGCTTTGTTTTGGAATAAGCAGGTGTGGCTTTACATCCAAAGAACTATGATGTGACCTTATATCAAATATGCAGCCATGTATACAATGATCAAGTTCCAATACAACCAAGCAAAAGAAAAGATTAACTCAGCAATTTGCCGTGTGAAAAGTAAGTAGGTCACATAATTTTAGTAGGAATTTTTCACCTTAACCTGTATATGATTGTTAACAAAACAAAGCCAGGTCTATGCTTGTAACAGCTATTTTACACATTCAGGAGTCTGTGAGGTATGCTAGAATTAGTCCAACTCGATAACAGAGTATGGATCATTTAGTACTTAGCTGTAAGTTTGGCTAACATAAATTGCGTCAAGCACCAGCCAGTGCGATTGGGAACTTTGTGAACCAGTTTAAGTTGAAATAAAGTAACATATCTGCAACGTAGCCAGAAGCTGCGTTCTACGTAATGAGCTATATTTATTGAAACTGTGCGAGCAGTATGGCAGCATTCGCGAAAAAAACATTTTTCGGGTTTAAAAAACATTCCCACGTAGCAGCATATATCAACTTAAACATATACAGTGTATACTCCCTCGCAACTGCTATAAGGCCGACACAGAATTGTTTGTTTCCTGTTGCTATACTCGTGATGGTGGCCAAAAATCAATGTTTTTATTTGGGAATTTTTCGCGAGTAAAAAACATGCTGTTCCTGAAGAAAAAAAAACATCGCTGGGGCAAATGTTTTTTGAGAGCAAATATATTCATGATCTTGAAAAACAGTATGCTTTTGAGCCCGCAACGGGCTTTTTTTAAGTCTAACCCTTAATTCACAGCTATGTGAATGGTCGCACTCAAGTATTATCGAAGTTTGGTCTAGATTCGCTTATTTCCTGGCTTATCACGCACCAGTTATATGTAACATAATCAAATGACACTAGTGGCTACCTTCGTAGTCTTCGCTTAAGGGATGGAATATCTATTCCTAAGCTTAATGTTACTTAGTAATAGTTACCAGTTTATCTGACGTGCACATTTTTTTCGTAACCATCTTGGGTGAAATAACCAAGATATTTCTGGTTCTCTCCAGGCTGGAGCTGGCAACACCTAGCACAGTGCTCTCCAGATACTATTTTGATCTGCGGAGAAACCCGTTTTCGTTTTCACACTGTCTTCGACCTTCGAATTGCTTAAAATATGAACCGGAAGCCCTTGCTAGAAATTTTATTTGGAGTCTTGAATTTGTCAAAGTTCCACCGGGGGATTCGAAAAATGTAGAAATTTTTAAAATTCTTCATTTTTCAGTCCAAAATTGGGTGATGAATCGCCGTAAACCATGTCAAATTTTTTTCTTTGGTTAAACCCTATTTTCTTCGACACAATACAATTTTTACCTAACATGAAATTTTTCATTGAGTCGGATGAGCTACCAGATCGACAATCGATGGCTTCTGTTTTGACTTCCGGGTCAGCTTTCACGGCCAGTTCGCGAGAGTTTGGCGATGCGGCTGCTTGAGATTTCTTCGCTTGATGGAAATGCTGTACTTGTTTTGGAGAATCGTGCGAAACGTGGATCCCATGCTTCGTTGAATGTAAGGATTTCGCTACGAACGGTGGCCGCTTAATTGTGCCCTCAAGTAATATAAAACATTGCATGTACACTCATAACGTATATCAGACACCTGGGATCGCCAAATTTAGCCGAGACCCAAGTGCAAGATATTGAAACTCCCCTGGTGGAGCGGATTTAGTATGTCTCTTTTCCTTCCCCCACTCCTCTCGGAACACCTCCGGCTGTTACAAACACTGACAGTATCTTAACGAAAAATTTCATGTTAGGTAAAAATTGTATTGTGTCGAAGAAAATAGGGTTTAACCAAAGAAAAAAATTTGACATGGTTTACGGCGATTCATCACCCAATTTTGGACTGAAAAATAGAAAAATTTAAAAATTTTACATTTTCGGAATTTCCGGTGGAAGTTTTTTGACAAATTCAAGACTCCAAATAAAATTTCTAGCAAGGGCTTAGGGTTGGCATCCATAACAAACTCGAAGGTCGAAGACAGTGTGAAAACGAAAACGGGTTTCTCCGCAGATCAAAATAGTATCTGAAGAGCGCTGTGCTAGGCTCTACCAGCTGCAAGCCTGAAGAGAACCAGGAGTATTCTGGTTATTTCACCCAAGATGGTTACCGGAAAAATACCTAGTACACGAGAAATAAACTGGTAACTATTACTCATTCACATTCTGCGTTACGAATCAATCTTCCATCCCTTCAAAAAAAGACTACAAAGGTAGCCACTAGTGTCATTTGATTATGATTCATATAACTCGTAAGTGATAAGCCACAAAATAAGCAAATCTAGACCAAACTAGAATAATTCTTTAAACTCCAACCATTCACATAGCTGTGAATTAAGGGTCAAGCTTAAAAAAAGCCATTTGCGGAATAAAAAGACAGTATGTTTTTCAAGATCATGAATATATTTGCTCTCAAAAAACATTTGCCCCAGCGATGTTTTTTTTTCTTCAGCGACGGCACGTGTTTTGCTCGCGAAAAATTCCCAAAAAAAAACATTGATTTTTCGCCACCGTCGCCGAGTATAGCAACAGGAAAGCAAAAACAATTCTGTCTAGGCGTTATGTAGCGGTTTGCCGAGGGACGATTTGCTGTATATGTTTCAAGTTGATATACTTGCTACGTGGGAATGTTTTTTAAACCCGAAAAATGTTGGGTATGCTCGCACAGTTTTCAAATCAATATTAGCTACACTTGTGGCGTACAATTTATTATTCAACTTGGAGTTTGGTTCGCGATTCCCCCGATCAGCTCGCTGGTGCTTGACGCAATTTTATGTTCGCCGAAGGGAGCGCGCTCAGTGCTGTCGAGTTCGAATTAGCATACCTCACAGAGACTCCTGAATGTGTGACAGCTGTTTTACAAGTTGCTCGTTATTTTGTAACGATCATGTGCATTCGCTGAATTCCTATAAAAGTATGTGGTTATTATTAAGCGGCCTGCTCATCGGTTTTTTTTGCTTGGTATTATTGAAGCCGATCATTGTACATGGCTGCATATTAGTCGCAAGTAACTTCTTTTGGATGTAAGAGCGCACCTGTTGAAGCGGCAATTATACATACATAAACCATGCTGTTCGCAGCTTCGGTATAGCCAACATACATCCGATCCGATAATTGTATTGGCCATATGGCTGTTTGAGCTGTCGCAATAATTGGTAAAGTGGAATGTACGCATAATAATACAAAAATAAGAATATTAGGCTTTTTGGATTACGATAGCCCAACTTCGATGTAAATATGACCGTTAATACAGAGTGCTAAAGATATTAATACCAACTGGAAAAATTATGCCAGGTAAATTGACTTTCTCCGTAATACGTTCTTTGACTAAACATCGCGATCACCTTCGTTGCAGATACAACAAGTAAGCCGATTTTTACGTAATTTGGTAAAATCACCGCTGCAACATAAAGAATTTCCTTATTAATACATTGTGTGATGCGTTCTGAGATTTAATACTTCAACCGGATATTACGTGACTCGGAGCAGATTGACCCAAGTAATTTGACACCGAGTAGATTGTATTGCATAAAGATTCCCATCTTAATTGGTTGGTTGGGAGACGGATAAGCTCAAGGTTTCGGTGGGACTGGAGC